>VWPU01006694.1:0-40150 GCA_013398955.1 Callaeas wilsoni
TTCTCTCTGTCTGTCTGTCTTTCCCCAGCTGTCATTACATCATTTGGATGCCTTTTGTAAGCATCTTTTCACACATTGTTTACTCAGTCTAAATGCCTGACACAGCAATACAGAATATACTTTTGAGACCAGATATCTTGCTGTGCTTTGCACTGGGATGACTGGATTTCTTTTAACTATAGATCTTTAAAAAGTCAAAGATAACTGAAAAATGAGCAGTTAGGTAAAAGAATTGAACATATTATCTCAAGAAATTTGGTTTGCTTATCAGTAGTGGGTTACAACTGGGAAGGAAAAAAGTCACCTTAGGAAAACCTTAAAAAAATTTTTGAAGAGAATATGAAAACAAGAGGTCTTGGAGGCAGAATGAGAAAAGAAGACATCTTTGGAGAAATGCTATTTCTCTAAAATGTTGAGGTAGGAATGACAAATAAAGAAGTGAAAGTCCAAATTCTTATATTACTTTCAGTGTTAATTTGCTGTCATTTGAACTATCGTCCCTGCCCTGACAAAATGCCAGGAATCTGCCCTCTAACTCTGATTTTCCACTTTATTTGATATTTTACCCTTTATAGGTCATTTTCTGTGCTAAATAAGGCAGAAATAAAGCATGAAAGAGAATACTTTCGAAAGAATTCTTCATTCTGAGTTCTGGCTTGCAGAGTATCAAAGGTGCTCTGCCATACAAGATGGAACTTTAAAACAAAGAGCCCAAATATTGACACAGAGAAGCAAGCAAACAAATCATGCTAAATAAACTATAAACAAACTTACAAAATTTTGGCTAGGATGCATTTGATTATTAAAAAAAAAGCATAATAAGAACACTGCACAAAATGGTGTGCGGATGTTCACGCAAAAGGAAAAGGTTGAAATACTACATAAACATGCATTTTGCATATGAAAATAACAGTTGACATAGCAGGTGCCAGACAAGCTAAGATAGCACAATACACCCAGAAAGTTACTTGGGGTTGCTAGGAGAAGGTGAAACATTCTGTTGGTTTTGCGGAAGTGTTAACCTCATCACTCATTCCATTTATGCCTAGTTTGAAACAACATGAATTAATCATCCCCAGTTAATACCTTGAGCTCGTCTATTTGTATGACGAGTTTCAGTGTATGACAGTTTCAGTGCCTTACTATTATTTTTATTTCCCTGTCCTAGTCACCTAATATAAAAGTTGTGGTTTTTCCCCAACCTTTCAGCAAAGGTATTGAGTTGTTATTTCCAAATCAAAAGCTGATGTAGAGATCTCTAGTAATGATGATCTTGTTTTCAAAGGTATAATCTAATATAGGTATAGGTCAAGTTAAATATCACAATTTCTGTTTTTCTTTCTTGAATGACAAGGAACAGAATTTAAATCTATATTTCATGTCATTCAACAGCTCAGACCAAGTTTTTGGGATCCCCTTCTATTGATCAATGGTGCTATCCACCAGGCCCCACGATGTGTTGTGTTTCCAAACACTTTCTTCTGGATCTTGTGACAAGAGATGATAAAGAAAAGAACAAGGACGCATATTCTTTTGTGATCCTACAGCTATCAGACAAAGGCAGTGACTATGGTCCTTCTTAGGCATCAAGGCAATTTCCACTAAGCCACCAATTTTCAAGGAATAGAGGCAGGTGATGGAATTTTCCATGGACTACAAGTTGTTATGGCTGCCATGCCCTGTACTCAAGCACAAAGCGATCCTGTTCAGTATATAGAGTATATGCATTCTCTACTATAAGCACACAACAGTTTATTAGAAGCCCTTGTAGAACATTGTACTGACAATATACTCAACCTCATCTTTTCCTAGGAGAGGGTAATGAGAACTTGGCAGTGGTTATAAGCCCTCAAAAGGCACTTCTTAACACCTCATAGTGTCTAAGAACAGAAAACAAAAGAAGAGGTTTCTTCAGTGTTGCTGTTAAGTTGGATAAATTAAACAATTTCTAAAATGTGTCATAGCAGAAAAGTACAGCAGGTAAGTCCAAAGGACTGATGTGTTCCTACCTGAGCAGGGGAATATGCATATTCCTCTGTGTCACATGCAGCTGGAAGTGCAATTGCCCTTGACTTTGGGGTGGTCAGTACGAAACAGGTTTCTGGAAGTTCTGGCTCCTTGGGAACCACCAGCTTCCTGGCTACCTGTACCAAATTTAACACATGAGTTTTCCTGGGACCCCAGGTTATACTTCTGCAACAGTTATTAGAAGGGGAACATAGCTGTAGAGTACTTAGCTTTTAATAGAGTGTTTTTCATGACATTTGTTTTTCAGCTGCAAGGAAGTCTAAGACCAAAACAAAACAAAAAACCCCAAACCAACCAACCAACCACTGAAATAAAAAAGAAGGGAAAAAAAAAGGAAAGAAAAAAAAAGGAAGAAAAGGGAAAATAACTCGCTCTCCCTGAGCCGATCTTTGATCTTTAAGCTTGATTAGTCTCAAAAGAACCTGTTGGCAGGCTCTAAAAGTCTGTATATTTCTGATATTTTGTCCCAATACAGGAAAATTAATTCCAGAAAGCTGGGAGGTTTACTGCTTTGGTCTCAAGCAGCCTAGTGTCTTTATGAGTTGATAATAAATTAGGTACAAAAATAGAGAATGGTTCAGAGAAAGAACCAAGTAAATGAGCCAGACATTACAATACCCTGAAGCCCACATTTTCAACTGTTGTTTTAAACCAGGCCTGATTACTCACAGAAATTTTTCTCTTCAAGTAACTCCATAAAGTGAAAGTTGCAAGAAAGCTCAGCACTATGGATGTCACCAGGGAAATAAAATATTCCTGTGTTTCTGGATGGTGAACTCTTGTGCAAAGCTGTGCTGTAAAGCCACAAAGTCAAAATCATCACTTCTGAAGTTAAAAATGAAAGCAGCAATGAAGAGGTCTATTCACAATCTTTTAAAATATCACAGTGCTTTGACTGCTCACACTGAAAATGCTCATTATTGTGGCTAAAATAGCATAGAACAACAAGTTCTCTCTCATTCCACTCTTACAGATTTGGAGAAATTACCAAATTGTATCATGATGCCTCCAACATTTTAAAATATTTTAAATGGATTTAAATCTTTTGGAACATTAAAACTCCATATGAAAACACAATAGTGCTCATTACAAGTCTGAGGAAGGTACAGCATCATAGCAGCCATGCAGAAATAGCAGATAATGAGAACTGAAGGAGAAAGACTTGATTTAAACTTCTCTTTGTGTTTCCATTGAAGGGTGAAAATTTATCATGAATATTTAGGCATGCAAACACCTGAGATTCATAAAATATCATCAGACTCCCACTCTCCTGCTCCTGAATCAAAGAAGTGCTTAAAATATTCAGCTACACAGCACCGACATTCAAGATCCCATGTGTCTAAGCGATACTGGTAGACATCTCCAAATGCTTTCTTAACTGGAGAAGCATGAATAGATACTAACTATTGTAGCCTGCTGGAACCCACAGACAAGTTGGTTGTAAGCCAGCTTTCATGTCTGGACTCAGCCCAGATACCTGCTTGAAGCTCTGCTTAAGCCTTTTATTCAGCCATTCTCCATGTAAACTATAGATGGTTTCAAGGGGAAATAGAGACCCCTTCATGCCTCTGCCACCTGAAAAACATACCACTGGAAAAGCAAGTCACATCAATATCCTATCTACCATTCAGTTTCATCTATCAACTGTTTTAGACCTTTTCACGCAAAGACAAATAGTTCTAACAGGTGGAATGTGCAACCCTCTCCTGCTCAGGGGCTGCATAATTTCTAGAGCAGTTGAGTGTGTGTTTCTTCAGGTTGAAGTGATCATGGAGAAGAGACATATTTTCACTCAGCAGTGTTTGACTGTATTCAGTGTATTATGTTACAATTATGCCTGTGGCAAGGAGTGTGTGTGTCATACAGTTCATGGTACTTTGAGCTAATTCTTTTGAAGTTAAGAAAAGATTAGTTAAAGGTATTTGTTTAGGGACCTATTTATCACCTTCTGGAATTTGAAGTTCTTTTTCCCACTGTTGACTAGTGAATTCACTTTCAGTTTTGATCTTTCTCAATACAAAGCTGAGTGATCTCATTATTACATTTTTTTTTTAAAAAGCCCATCTATAAGTATTTTGCTGAAATACTACATTCCCAGCTTGAGAGGAATGTATTAAATCTAACATCATGGGTTTGATGAAATTCCAAATTCCAAATGCCTGTTTCATAAGTCTATCAAACTTTAAAATCTATTTTAATGAATGAAGGCATTTCAAATTTACATTTTCAATTACCTTGCAGGTATAATATAGAACAAAATATCTAACTGTTCTTATAATAACGGCCTGTTCTTATCTTTCTTTTAAAAATTACAGTTTCTTAAATTGTAAAACAGTGCCTTACTGATAAGAAAAATATGCCATTTTTCAACATCTTCACATATAATTTTTTTAAATCAACTACTTACAATTAAAAATGGTATGAGGTTGAAACTTATGGTAAAGTCTGTATTACAGAAGTGCTGTGGTTTGGCAAATCATGCCTTCTTCTGTAAACAAAAGAATAATGAGGTTAAGTCTTCTTTCAAACACTGATTTCAATGAATTCTTTCACCATGTTTTCCTTCTCTATTTTGGCTAAGGATCTCAGGAGCAAGAGCCCTCTGAACATATGTCTGAACAGCAGCCACCAAAATGAAGCACACAGCTCATGTGATATGCTTAGATATGTCTAGAACTAATACAGTTAGAAAGGCAGCATTATTTTTAAATACTATTAAATGAATACTATTAAAAGAGTGATATCTTATTCGCTTATTCAACAAAGTGTTCTCTGCGCCAGAAATTTTTTTATCTGGTCATGTCTTAAAACAGGAAATATTTTTTTTAGATAAGCTCACCCACACAAGCCATCAGAAGCCAGCAAGAGAAGGCAGCTGTAGTCTCACAGAAGTCATGTAGAACACAGGCAGCTTAGAAAATCCTAGCTATGTAAACTTAGAGGTTGGGATCAGACTGCGCCTGTAAATATATCCAAATGTTCCCAATTAAATCACTCCTTTAGATGACAGAGTACTTTACTAATTTACAGAATCATTGTTTTATGGTAGGCTCTGCTTGGGGATTTGGGGAGAGAATCCTAATAACATTTGCCACTCTGTGGTGTATAGATCCTTATCATAAACATGCATTCCTTCCAAAGTAAAACTCTAAGCAGCCTCTACTACCTAAAAATCTCTTTAAAATGTAGAGAGATGAGTTTATTTCTGTCATTCTTTAAAAAATCTCCACAGTAATAGCAATATTCTTCCCTGACAAATATGGCCGGCCAATGGAACAATATAATATTCATATCATAGGTAGAAGAGTGCAACTGGCAGGTGACATACTGAATTTATTCCATTTTATTTTTCTCTTAAAATTCTTAGTAGTGTCAGGATTTTACCAAAGCAAAAATATTTGGATGTGGTTATACAATCATCACTGGCTGACAGGATAGACATCTTAGCAATCATAGAATATTAGTCACACTTGGGAATTAAATAATTTATTATATATTTATCTGATGCATAACACAGGCATAAAATGCTGTACTGCCTACTTTCCAATTTAAAAAGTGCAGGTCAAATAAAATGTAACAAAATAAAGCACACCAGCCTTCTCAGAAGAGTGAGACATGGAAAACATGAGGTTTGCGTGTTACATTTAGTATTTTGGTTTGTTATATTTAAACTTCCCCTGGAGTATATTCTTTTCTCTCCATTTTTCTCTGTCTCAAACAAATCAGTAACTACACTAAAGCATAATATAATTCTTAGACACGAACTCTCAGTATTTTCTACTCTGCTTTGGTGAGACCCCACCAGGAGCACTGTGTCCAGCCCAGGTGTTTCCAGCTTAAGAGAGAAATGTTGGAACAAGTCCAGAGGAGGAACAAAGCTGATAAGAGAACTTGAGCTCCTCCCGTAAAAAGATGGGCTGAGAAAGTTGGGGCTGTTCAGCCTGGAGAAGAAAAGGTTGTGTGGAGACCTCATAGCAAACTGCCAGTGTGCGAAGGGGGATTACAGGGAAGTTGGAGAGGAACTCTTTACCAGGAACTGTAGTGACAGGACAAGGAGTAATAGATACAAACTGAAAGAAGGGAAATTTAGGTTAGATATAAGGAATAAATTCTTTACTGTCAGGGTGCTGAGACATTGGAAGAGTTTGCCCAGAGAGATTGTGGATAACCAAGCCCTGGAAGTGTTCAAGGCCAGGTTACAGAAGGCCTTGAGCAATCTGGTCAATGGCAGATGTCCTTGCTCATGGCAGGGAGATTGGGACTAGATGATCTTTAAGGTTCCTTCTGATCCTTAACATTCTATGATTCTCTGACTGCTATGAATATTATGAAAATTAATATGTTATTCTAGCCATTTGGAGGATGCTTCCTGTGCCAGTTTGGACACAAATTTAGGAAGAAACAACCCAAAATGGGTCTCTCTCTCTCTCTCCTGCCTGCCAGGCAAGAAGGCCCTGGCAGCCCCTCTCCTCATGGGTTTGGAAAAATAATTTCTTGAGTGAAAATGAAAGAAAACCTGTTTATTTAACAAACAGGGTCCCCCACAGGCATGGGGCAGAAAAGGATGTTGAAACCCTCTCCCTCGTCCCCTAAAAGAGACTGGTGGATTTTATATAGTCCTTTCTTTCTGTAAAACCTGCAGCCCTGAGCCAGGCTGGGCCAGGCAGGGTCTGATCACCTCCCTGGAGGGTCCTGCCGAGCAGGTCCCGGAGAGGATAGCTGGTCTTGGACGGCAAAGCAGGCCGAAAACAGTCCAAAAAGGAATAGAGGCTGCTGAGGCAGATCACAGTCCCTTTCAGCTGAAAGCTGAAGAGCTTTAAAGAGTTCACTCAGCTTCTCTCTCCCCTTTGCAATTTAAAGGTACACTAGAGATCAAGCAGGCAATGAGGAATACAGTATTGTCATAGAATCACCCCAAGACATTCTACTCCTTATTCCATATTGCCATCTTGATGACTAAATTAATATATTCTAACTCTTAACACACACATATATATGCATACACTTCCTTTCCTTCTTCAAGCCTTTTTTCTCCAGTCCTCCTTATTATTAATTCTCCCTGCCAAGCTCCAAATCAGCTATATCCTGGGGTCTTCTCACCAGATCAACTCCTGTACACACTGTGATCTTCTGCGGTTGTCCCCCACTAATAACCCTCTATTGACTTTGCTCCTGGACTAGGTCTGACCTTCAGGTCTCTTCTGGTTCACCTGCAGCCCCTGGACCCCTGCTCCACACTGCCCTGTTCCTGCGAAGAGCACAGAGCATTCAGGAGAAGAGTGGAGAGCACTTTTCTTAATCTCAAATTGCATATGCATATGAGTATTACCAGCATGTTACACAGATTATCACAACACCTGTAACAATTTTGTCCCTCTGCTCAGTCCTAGTGATGCCTCACCTGGAGTCTGTGTCCAGTTCTAGGCTCCTCAAGCATGACAGAAACATGGAACTCCTGTAGCAGGTCCAGTGGAGGGTTACAAAGATGATCAAGGGACTGCAGTATCTCTGTTATGAGGAAAGGCTGTGGGAGCTGGGCCTATTCAGCCTCAAGAAGAGGTGACTGAGAAAGGACCTCCTCAACGTCTGTCAGTGTCTGCTGGGAGGGGTCAGAGCATGGACCAGGCTCTGCTCGCTGGTGTGGAGCAATAGGACAAGAGACAACGGGCAGAAACTGATGCACAGGAAGTTCCAGCTGAACATGAGGAAGAAATTTATTGTGTGGGTGTTCACACACTGGAACAGGTTTGTGAAGCTCTCCCAGAGAGATTGTGGAGTCTTCCTCACTGGAGATATTCAAGCAACATTGGGATGCAATCCTGTGCTGTGTTCTCTGGGATGGCCCTACTTGACCAAGGAGGTTGGATCAGATGGCTCACCGTGGATTCTTCCAACATGACCCATTCTGTGATTCTGTGAATATTATGTTTCATAAGATGAGAATCTTATGATTTGCTTTTGTGATAATAAGTATTCCTTTGATAACAGAATAATCTGAACCACATGCACCAGAAAGAAAATTAAATTTATCCCTGATATCCTAAGTTTCTAAAGATCTTCTGAGGATCAACATACCAGTTTTTAAGCTCCTAATCTCCAGAAGTTTCAATATATGAGTTTTTAAGCTCCTAGTTTTGGAAATACTGGATGCGTATGACTGATAATAAACAATTTCTTTCGGGTGCAACATGTTTTCATTGGAAATATTCATTCATCTAAACCAAAATATTTTGTGGGAAAAGGTAATTTTCAAAAAGCTTCTTGAGCATATTGAACATTTTGTGTTAACACTTCAGACATTTCATGTTCAGGACCAGAACACTCTGCTAGAAGTTCACAAGTCGATGCACAGTCAAATTGACAAGCACTCCTTTCATGTGGGAGAACCATGACTGATTAAGTGGCTGAGCTGTATTATACCAAAACTACATTTTCCAACACCATTTCATTAGAAAAGAACTTTCCAGGTCTTCCTGACAAAGTATGAATCCACTTGGTCGGAAAAAAAAAAGAAAAGTTGTCAATTTACTGGTGGTTTCATAATGTGAGTATAATATTGGTGTAGAGAAAAATGAAAGAAGCAGACCCCTGAATTTCTCAGAGGTTTACACAGAATGGGTAACTTTGGAAGGAACCACAGCGGGTCATCTGATCCAGCCTCCCTGCTCAAGCAAGGCCATCCTAGAGCACATGGCACAGGATTTCATCCAGGTTATTCTGGAATATCTCCAGTGAGGGAGACTCCACAACATCTCTGGGCAACCTGTTCCAGTGTGTGGTCACTCACACAGTAATGAAGTTCTTCCTCATGTTCAGGTGGAATTTCCTGTGCCTCAGTTTCTGCCCTAATTTCTAATACTAAAGTCAGAAGAAAATGATTTTGAGTATTTTCTAATAGTCAAGTGCAAATCCACAATTCTTCCTCCCCCCCACCCTTTATATAAGATATGCTTAAAGAATAAGTACCAGGAGCTAAAAGTAAAACATTAACAGGGGCAGGTGGGTGAGGTGGATGAACAAATTTTCATGTCCTTGTATTACTTAGATTTGGAATACATCTTTTCGGTAATGGAATTTCTTACTCAATCAAAGAATTTAAGAGCTTATGGGTTTTGGGGGTTATTTTAATGGAAAAAACCCACAAGGACTGAAAATATCCCATTATGAGCACAATAATGAACCAGATCTGCAGTTAAGATTGAGAAAATAAGAAATTTGGAAGAAAAGCAGAACAGTAAAATTAATTTGGAATTTCCTGTTTAGTAGATAGCTTTCAAACTGGGAAATTTTGTCTTCAAAATTTTCCTCAAATTCCAAACATAGGTTTCTTTGATCTGAAGATTGAGGTGATACTTTGTGACTGCATTTTTAAAACTCTAGAGACAGTTTTTTAAAATGGGGCGTAACTCATTCTCTGCTGTCATTTCCATTTTCTGTCTCTTAAGTTCTGGATCTTTGTCCTTAAGAAAACAGCATCATTAGATGTAAGTTCTGATGTTACTTTTATTCAGATGATGCTAAAGTGACCTAAAGGAGAGAAATCTCTAGGTTCTAGCCAAGTATTAGAATGAAGCATACCATTCTTTTTAATACACGTCTATTTGTTACAACACATGGAATCAAAGCAGGCTCAAATACATAAATTAGCTAAGATTTATGTTAGCAAATAGAGCTTAGGCAATCATCTGAAGTTTTCCACAGCAGGAATATGTTAACTCTGCCATTCTTGTATGTGCAGCGGTGAGTGAGAGCTATGTCCACATGGAAAAGCAGGACAACCAGTCTTTTCCAAAAGGCTAGCCCTTGAGTGTTAGGCAGCAGCTTACCTTTCTGAACTTTTTTTGTTAAGTAAAGTGATTGAACTGTCAAGCCAGTCAAGAACAAGAAATAACAATCACAGAATTTGAGACACAGTATTAAGTTAGCGTTTGGGAGTCATGCTGCAAGTTTTTCTTTTGTACTTGCAGACATACGTAGTAGCACGTGGATAAAAAAGAAATCTTAGTGAAAGGAGGAAAGATGACATTTGAACCAAGAGCAGCTATGGTGTTTTTTCACAGGGAACTCTTTGAGCCAGTGCAGTTTCACCCCCAGCTCTCATTCCTGGAAGCATGGGCTCATATTGGAATAGTGAAAAATTACTGAAGATTGCTTTCTCTGTGACTCCGGTTGAGATGTTACCTAGTTGTAAGACTTCCCAACAAAAAAAAAAGCATGGTCGGAATGAGGCTCCAAAGATTTGTGAGATGAAAAAAGGCAATGATGAGGTGCTGTCTTAAATATATGTATGGGAACAGAGTGCAACATGGTGCTCCACCCCAGCTCATCTCATCATTTGTAAGTTTAATGAGTTTGTCAGGTAGAAAAGTTGGGCAGGAGAAAAGAGGAGATGGGCAAGAGAAAAATGTCATAGCTGTGACTGAACGTATCCAGGCTAGTTGCGAATGAGGCATTTGCTACTGTAGCAGTGAATCCATGGCAAGGTGAAGTTTAGCACACTCCAAATCCAATTATTTACTTGCATTTTTGGGTAAATGTTCAGTTACAGCATCTTTCCAACTATGCTGCCTCAGCTGCATTGCTGGCTGTGTCCCAGCTGAGAATTTTAAAGGTAGTTCAAATAAAGATAGTTTGAAATTCCTTTAAGGCTATGTCTCAGATGGCAGCAGTGAGTATGTGAGGAGTAGGAAGCACAACACTAATGCTTTCATAACATGATCTACCTTTTATGCTTTGATCTTAAAGATCACAGGTGATAGTAGCTGATCCTCTTCTGCTTATCCCATTCAAATATTAATCTTCAGACAGCACAACAATCTCTATCCAGATTTGTCTGTATTCATCTGCTGCCATCCGTCATAATCCTGTAAAGGTATTCATCAAGAAATTGGACTTTCAGAGTTTTTCTTGTTCTTAGTGTTCCCCAGCTCAACATTTCAGATATAAGTATTTTTTTGAATAGTGCAATCATGTTTTTTCTCCTTTTTTCTACTTAAATGTTTTTGTTTTGGAGTTATACACTAGATTTAAGAACTGGCTTTAATTTACTAGAACATCTCGTTAACTTGCATTCCTATCAGGATCTTTCATCTCTAAAGCAGATTGCTTCATCAAAACTATTTATCAGTAAAATTTCAAAGACACTTAAATTAAATCAGGGTGACAACTTAAAATTCCTTAAGCTCCACAGAAAGCATAATAATGTTGCTCTCCTTTCTAATTTTGTGTTCAAAACTTTTTGTTCTACTTAATAGAGCAGCTGAAGAGGAGTAATCAGAAAAACATAGTTCCTATAGCAGAGCCAAAAGGAATGAAACAAGCTGTTCTTAAGTCTGAAAACAGTAGTTATAGCCAGGGTGGACTTTCAACACATGTATGTCAACACTTGTACAGAAATGGGTGAAAACAAAATTGGTGAGCCTAGATCAATAGGAAGGTTGCTTACATGATAAACTGAGGGTGATATATGCAAGTAAAGACTATTAGCTCAGATCTGTGGTAAAGATTAACAATTTAAAAGCTCAGAGTTTCTGAAATAAGGACTAAAATTCTCTGCAAACGATAAGATCCACCCATGCTTAACTGGTATACAGTGAGACCAAAATAAATACAAAATACATCTTCATATTAGTTGGGATGGAAGAAGTACTTACCCAGATTTTAGAGGCAAAGTCTTCCAGAATTTAATATATTGTACTTCTAATTGTGTAATATCTATTTTACTTCATGTGTTTTCTGCTTTATTTGATCTACTCAGGTTTCCAAGGGGTTAATTAAAACATTAATACAGACAATAATGTTATAGTGTGAGATATAGTTTAATGGCTTTGTAGAACAGCAAATAGAAATTTAAATTCTGGTTATCTTGCTGGATGACTGAATATGACCCAGCCACAAGCACTCACACCAGAGAGCCAAACGTGTCCTGGGCTGCACCCAGAGCCCCATGGGCAGCAGGGCAGGGAGGGAGGGGATTCTGCCCCTCTGCTCTGCTCTGGTGAGACCCACCTGGAGCACTGCACCCAGCTCTGGGAGCCCTGCACAGGAAGGACAGAGACCTGCTGGAGCGAGTCCAGAGGAGAGCTATGATCAGAGAGGGCTGGAGCACCTTTCCTACAAGGGCAGGCTGAGACAGTTGAGGCTGTTCAGCATGGAGAAGAGAAGGCTCCATGGAAATCTTATAGTGCCATCCAGTACCCAAAGGGAGCTTCAGGAAAGATGGGAAAGACTACCAGGGAGTGTAGTGATGGGATGAGAGGTAGACATCTTAGACAGAAAGATAGTAGATTTAGATTTGATTTTAGAAAGAAATTATTTCTTGTGGAGGTGGTGAGGCATGGGAGCAGGTTGCCTGGAGAATTTGTCGATGCCGCATCCCTGCAAGTGTTCAAGGCCAGACAAGATGTGGCCCTGAGCACCCTGACCCGGTGGAAGGTGTCCCTGCCCCTGGAAGGGAGGTTGGAAGGAGATGATCTTTAAGGTCTCTTCCAATGCAAACCACTCTATGATCCTGTGATAAATGTCTGAGAAAATAAGACTAAGTTTTGTTTGTCACTTTTGTTTGTGTGAAAACTGCAAATGACTTATTTACTACACACTGTGTTGTAGAAGATGGAAAACCATTACTGTGAATTCATTGTGCCAGAAGAAAAAAGGGATATACTTATATTGTTAAAGCTTCAAGTCAGCTTCTTATGGTTTAATGATCCATGATTCCAGCTATAATTTCCATTTACATTCTATAGCTTAAGAAGATTTGATTTTAACTTTTCATGACAGTCTTGAGGAGTGCAGTAATGTACTGTGTTTTTGTAGGAGGAAATAAAATAGAAAATACGTGTCATGATATGCCATTATTACATTACCACTCTAAAAAAAGGCACTAAGAGATAGTTTTAGGGAAATATAAGCTCAAGTTTGTGTAACAGAATATTTGAATAAATTAAAAAAGATAAGCCTATCTTTCTTTTGAACCTTTGTTTTAGTGCAACTAAAATAATTCTGAATTTGCTATGCACATGTGATCTGCCTGTGCATTCCCTGAATGAATACATATTCATTCAGAGGAGAGGATTTTTCATGAAGGATCATTCCTTGTCTCCCAATATGATACTGAAAGAAATGTCTTGAGATGTTGCACATAAAGTTTCAACAAACAGGCACACTGCCTGTGATAAATCGTTCCATTGTCTAATGAAAAATATTAAGTAATTTGATGCTGCTCACCCTTCAGGGAAAAAAGTTGACAAGAAGCTGAAGAACACACCAGCATGTGCTTTGCAACACATGTCAGAGAATAATTTATCATGCAGATACATGTTCAAGAGTCTAAGCCCTGACACTTGCAGAGGGGATAATGGGTTTTCATATCTTTTGGACTGTGTCAGAGGAAAATGGGATGGGTCAGATGGCGCAATCCTGTTTCAACAGCTTTCTACAGCTGTTGTCATACCACTATCCCTTGATCTGAATGCTGCTAAAATGAATCAAGCTTCTCTATACATAATTTGCTGTCATTGGCATTGCTGCCTTTCTTAATTCTATGAGACAAAGGAAATGATATTAAGAAATACAGAGTAAAACTACCTCAGAGAGCAGACATAACTTTATGAGGCTGAGAACTGATATCCAGCAATATAATTTCCAGTTACCATCAGAAAGTAATAATAAAAATTTCTACAAAAGCTACCGCAGGTAATAGAAGTCATTGTTTGGTGCATTATTGAAATGAGTTCTATTTCTGCCTAGGAAACTCCTCATATTTTTTTTCCCTGAAATTTAACTCCTTTCAGTTAAGGACAAGCTTAAGCTTCACACTAATTTCTACAACACATAAAGTTTGTCAAGCTTTGCAAGTGAAAAAATATTAGTATTTATTTGGTCCTTCCTGAAACTACAAGGAAGATTTTTCCCTGTCAGTGGATTTTGTTTTCGTCTCAAACGTTACAGGTCTGTCTGCAACTCAGACATTACTATTTTTTAGTACAGTATGTTCTCTGCTTCTACTACCGTGTCAGAGGTATACGGTATTGACTTGGTGCCTTAAGCAAACAAAAGAGTAAAAGAATAATCAGATAGTCGATAAAAAGATTTTCAGTTAGAGTAGACTTTGACTTTTGTAATTCTTTGCAAATACCAGTTCATTTAAGGTTACTTTGTTTGTGCAAAGTGAGAACTTCTTGTGGTGAGGCTTCAAATCCAACCTTTTCATTGACAGGGTGGATCTCATTAGCAATTTAATGTGACTGAAATTACGAAAACCTTCAATGTTATAATAGAATGCTAGTCAATATTAAATTTCTTCACCAGCTTATCTCTTGGCATTCAAAGGAGTAAAAACTATGCTGAAAGAATGACTTTTATCATAACCTCTGTTTCTTTACATGAAAACTACTCTAATAGCTTGTCCCCATTAAAATAAATATGAAAATGAACTCATGGAGATCTGCAGCTGCAAAGACATCCTTTTCATATCAGCTGACCTTTATGAGCTTAAGGCATATCCAAGTTTCCTCTGCTCAGTGCCAAATCCTCCTCTTGGTTCAGAATCATTACTAGTCTGAGATATCTTTGTCCTGAAACAACCTGAAAGAACTTTGGGTGTCCTCCCTCAGGTAATCAATACTACTTCACTACAGGCCTGACAAAAGCAATATTCTTGGTAAAATAACAAGTAAATCAAGGCTTGTGTCCTGCAGGTGGAGTCAGTCAAGAAATCAGAACTGACATATCTTTCTGTTCTGAAATGCTGAGAGAAATACAAATTCATCTGAACATAAAAAAATTTTAAAAAGCAGTGATAAAAATGTCCTTCGGAGGGTTCCTCATTCTCACCAGTGGAGACAGGGAACAGGTATTTTCATCAGGCAGAAGAGAGACCAGAAAAGCTCAGAGAGATGCTTTAGACAACATGGCTAGCCAAACCAAGATCAAGAGGAAGATACACCCAAAAACAAATACCTGGACAGGTACCAGGGGCAGGAGGATATCCAACAGGACTACGAAACAAATAGATTTTAGCAAGCAGGTGACAGGAACAGACAAAACAATCAAGTACAACAGCAGTGAGAGAAAAGGGTCAGGAATGAGGAAAGCAAGGCAGCAGCAGCGTCAAGACTGAAGTGGGCATGATCAAAGGAGTGACAGACACAGAGGAGTGGACATCAGACACTCCAGGACATGAGACTTGCCTACACCGAGGGTCACACTGAGGAGGAATAAACAAGTTGTACAGTCCCAACATATACCTTGTATTTACAAAAAACCATCGGACAGCCTCCTGGGACCACATGCAGTTGCAGCAACATTACACAGCTGTTGCAATAACAGGTATTGGACAAGTGCAGGTCTCACATCCTCGGCAAACATAGGAGAGGCTTCCAATAATCAGAGGACTGGTTGCAAATCACATTGTAGTCTTACAACATGCACAGAGGTTCGGATTGTCCGCCTCCACTTTCCCGTGACCATTAATGGGCAAAGAGATCAAGCATTTGAAGCATATGCTATGAAGAACCTGAGTCTCCAAGGATAGCTTTATTCCAAACATGGATTTAACCATGGTGATCGTGAGGATGGCTGAACAGTCACAGATGTAAATAATGCTATCTAATTTAAAAAACCCAAAACAATAAACAAACAACCCTCCCCCACCAAAAAAAAACCCCAAATCCAAAAAAACACCCCCACAAAAATCTGTAAGTCAAACTGGACATTTAAAAATGTTATATATTGTAACCAGAGCTACACCGGGTTCCAGAAGGTTTTCCAGCTAATTTTATGGAACTCTCTATCACAATATATCTCTATTGATATATTGCAATATTAGAGATTTTTTTCCTTTAACTCTGCTGTATTTGTAATCCCTCATGGTTCAGGGTTGCAGAAATTTATGTGATAAAAACTAAGGAAAACAGAAAATGTAAGGTGCAACAAAAAAATTCTTGATGATATCCTTTGTTGGTGAGATTCTGATGGAATTAATTAGGAATAAGGGGGTGAAAGACTTCATTCTCTGAAGAAATACCTAGGCTTACTCATTTACAGATACCAATTAAAATCTTGGATGTCAGCCACTTGTGCTGGTGCTCAATATTGAACTGCAAGTGAACAGATAAACAGACATATGTTTTTTAGATGCAAATTCTATTCTTGGGTAGATTTTGAAAATTATGCTAAAATATTTATACTAACTTGATACTTTAGTTATGGAGGCAATATTTCTTAATAATTAATTTTTTAATAACCAAAGAGCGTGCAATATTTCAGAAGTTCACATAGTCCCCTGTTCAACTGACTGCTCAGAGTGTTTCTGAAGTTTGTCACTAAGTATTTACACATTCTACCCTGTTTGTACAATCCAATTCTCCAAAGGGCAGGGCCTACACATGCTTATTTCACATCTGCATCCAAGTTCATGTAGAGAACACCCTGCCTGGTATTACTGACATGCACAAAATCATTTCAGATTACGGTAGTCTAAAAATAGACCCTATTTCAACCTTTCAATTCTTAAAGAAGGCTTTAACAGCAAGGTAGATACAGACTTTTTAATAGGGCCTGCAGCAATAGGACAAGGGGTAAAGGTTTTAAACTAAAAGAGGGCAGTTTCAGGCTAGGTATAAGGAAGAATTTTTTTGACAATCAGGATGGTAAAATACTGGAAGAGGTTACCCAGAGAGGTGGTGAATGACTCATCCCTGAAAACATTCAAGGTCTTGTTGGACAGGGCTCTGAGCAATTTGGTCTAGTTGAAGATGTCTGGGCTGATTGCCAGGGAGGTTGGACTAGAGGACCTTTTCAAGTCCTTTCCAACCCAAACCATATAATTCTATGATTCTATAATTCATTAACAACAGGGTTTTTTTAGAAATAAAGATAAGAACAAGGTTTTTGCACAGCATAGAGACACCTGAAATATCTGAACGAGATGAAAACAGCCTAAGAATATTAACAGAGCTTTCTTCTTAAGCATACTGCGCACAGTACGTGGCACTGCACTGTGAGATGAAGATGTATCTGAACATTTGAGTCAGTTTTAGAGTCAGGCATTTTGAATGATTGTATGAGGGAATTCTAATATTTTCCCAAATATGTACCTGCGGAGCTATCTAATACTAAAGTGAACAAAGCTACATAAATTTTTGTACATCCAGGAGGAGTTATGTAAAAGTAACCTGGGGATCCTGGTCAATGGCAAGTTGAACATGAGCCAGCAGTGCCCTGGCAGCCAGGAGGGCCAACTCTGTCCTGGGGGGCATCAGGGACAGTATCGCCAGCCGGGCAAGGGAGGGGATTGTCCTGCTCTGCTCTGCACTGGGGCAGCCTCACCTCGAGTGCTGGGGGAAGTTTTGGGTGCCAAAAAAAAGGCGTTCAACTACTAGAGTGTCCAAAGGAGGGTCACAAAGATGGTGAAAGGCCTTGAAGGGAAGCCGTATGAGAAGAGGCTGAGGACACTTGGTCTGTTCAACCTCTCAGTCTCAGGAGGAGACTGAGGGGAGACCTCATTGCAGTTACAGCTTCCTTGGGAGAGGAAGAGGAGGGGCAGGCACTGATCTGTTCTCTGGGGTGACCACTGACAGGACCCAAGGGAATGGCCTGAAGATGAGTCAGGGGAGGTTTAGGTTGGGTACCAGGAAAAGATTCTTCACCCAGAGTGTGGTTGGGCACTGGAACAGCCTCCCCCAGGGCAGTGGTCACAGCACCAGCCTGACAGAGTTCAAGAAGCATTTGGACAATGCTCTCAGGCACATGGTGTAGCTCTTGGGGTGTCCTGTGCAGGGCCAGGAGTTGGACTCGATCCTTGTGGGTCCCTTCCAACTCAGGATATTCTGTGATTTTATGATTCTCATTCCTGCTTACTAAAAGTCAATGAAACTTTGTTGCAGGAATAATAAAGGAAATTCCACCATTCCTATGGGAAGGGCCTAAATGGACCAGAAGTCATCAATCTGGTTTGTAGAATATCTGACCCTGACATGTCCCTTTAGATAGTACTTGAACAGCCAGCAGAAAGCTAAGAAGGTCCAGAATTTATTAAGAATTACTGAAAATAGAATCCTAATTTTGCATGTAATATATAGCAACACAAACAGGTGGCTGGAGAAAAAAATGCAAAATTATCAGAGAAATTAAAGTAAGAGCAGAACTTGAGAAAGAATAAAATATATAATGTGAACAACCTCTTTTTAAAGTGGCTTCACAGAATCCCTCAAATAAATGGCCTTGACAGTTGGTATGATTGAGGGGTATTATTAACACATGATGTATAAGCATGTCTATGCATATTCCAAAAGATCAGTGAAAATTGCTGGCTAGAGAATAATACCGATTTTGTTCTTCCCATTTGAAAGCATGGCTATCATCAGAGCAGTATTCCATATTTTCATGAGGCCAAGTCTGAAGCGTTTTCTGTAGGAAACAAACACACTTGAAAATAAAAATATTTGGGTAACTTGAAGCCAGCAAGGCTCACAAAACCAATGGAAAACCAGAAATAAACATTCTCCCAGGAACTACAGAAGTATAAATGTGTATTTTAAAAGGTTAAGTCTAATGTGCCTCTCAGCTTCAGACTGTTGAGCTGGCACCCTGAAAACAACTAACCTTCCAAGAACACTAAAGCACACATTTAGAAATGCTCAGAAAGGCACAAATTTGCCATTCTAGGAACAGAGGCCTTGAAACTCAGTTTTGTGCATCTTGATTCATCCACCCCATGGCACTGAGTTCTGTGCAGCTAAAGTGACAGACAAAATGATACTTTGACAACAGAGCTGCAGAGGCGAGAAGAGAATCTTGAACCCCTTTGGAAAGAAAGACCTGCGATGTTTCTTTGAACATGCACAGTGAGATAGTTCCCCTGTGTGCTGGGCCTGCAACAGGAAAAAAATCTCCTGTTGACATTCAATTGAAATGAAAAATTATCTAAAGTGCAAATCACCATTCATTTGTACCTGTGACGTAATTACAAGACAGGACCTTTGTCAGTCCCTTGCTCAAGAACTTCAAAGATTATATTAATACATAGACCTCATTTTCCTTTTAGAAATGGATCTCTCAATGACCTTTCAGAAAGATGGGACTGTAATTTGGAGATTCTTCATAAATTTATCCTGAGTGACAGTAGCTGGTGAAAAAGAAAAAGTTCATTGACATTACATAAAGCAAGACCCATCACATTTATTCACTTGATGTACTTGATTAAATTTATGTGCCAAAAAAAATCCCTGGAGAAATAAAATAGTTAACTCTTGGTATTTGCTGGTATATCCTTTTAATTTAAATTGCATTTCTTTCTTCTTTTCTTGTGAAGATTTTCAATTTATTAATCTATAATTTATGCCAATACTTTAGTCTCATAATTGGTATTCCTTTATTCCTTTTGTTCGCTTGTGAATAATCATAGATTTCGAACAGACTGAGGGAGCAGGCAACCCCAGAAAAATAGCAATTTATTTCTGGGAATGCTATGAACTGCTCATTTCAAAAACTTTCATATTGCTTGACATATCTCCTTATTTGCAAAGGAAGGAGGGCAATGTAGAACAGTCAGGGAACATAAGCATCTCCTACAGGCAGGAAATGGGGCAATTAAACAGCGACACTTTTCTCACAGATTCTCCAGCAAAAGCAACACAAGCATTTTTATACCTGAACCAAAAGGTTTTCTACATGTTTTGTGAAGAAATATCATCTTCCACTCCTGCAACTAGCTTTCATGAAATAGTTAGGTACTGTTAGCAGCGACTTGTTAATGCCCTTTAAACTTTTACTACTAGTCTACACCATTTGTTTTAAAACATACATGCTCTAAAACTGGGATTATAAACATCAAGCTATTGAAGTGCAGCTGGTAATAGCAAAAATGAATTATCATCACCAAAACTTAGCTTGACCATCAAACGGCCCCTTTACAAAATGTCCCACACTACAAAGAGTCCTGATACTGAAACCTAGGGAACCTGTTGCCCTTTGACAGCTAATGTTTTCCTGAAAAATAAGTTACAGTTACAGTTAAAATCATGGTATTGACAATCATATAATTATTTACATTCTCTGTTAAAATAGTTTGCAGTGAAATCCTAAAAACAATAAACACATGCTTCACACAAATCACTTGACTGCATTTCTTTGTCCTAGGAAACTAGTTAAAGGATATAAGGATCTTCTTTACAAGTTGTTCCATACTATACATACTACACAAATTTGAACAAAAAAGCCAGAAACCAATAACAACAAACCCCCATAATAAAACACCTCAAACACACTTCTCATAAAACAGATCTATATAAAGCAATCCATGGAAAAATAGATAATCAGAAGAACTATTCAATCATCTAAAGTAATGGGATAATTTATAAACTGAACAAATGAAAAAAGGTAGAGGAAGAAATGCGTTATTTAAGTGCTGAGGAATTGAAATCCAGAGCTTGCACAATGCCATCATCCTGGAGCTGGAATGTTAGACACATAATAAATTACAGGACGCTACTTGAACGCTGGTCAACATAAATTATAATATTAATACATATATTAAGCTACATTTCTTAACTGTCTGCTGCAGTATTTACTATGTATTATCAGGGCTTAAAACCAGAGGATCACACAAATATCCTTAGAGGCAAGTATCTGAATTAATTTGAATTCCGTAAATCTGGCTTGACTTAACAGGATGGCCATTTCTGTCTCAGCAGAGACTTTATCTTATTTGAACAAAGGAAGAGTGATTCATTAACTTCATCATGCTTTGTATAAGGCTACATGAAAACAATGAATCCCTGAAGGCAAATCTGTTTTATTTTCCTGATCTGGAAAGCACAATAGCTGGGAAGCTCAATAACCTGTATGCAGCATGGGATACTAGGCAAAAGTGCTACTGATAAAATTTTCCTATCTGATGTGGGCAAGAAAAAAATAACTTTAAAAGTGGCATTCCAGAAATGAAGAAGAAATCTTGTCCTCAGGCAAGTGGGCAGGAATTTCTTTCCATGATATTCAAGAAGGCAGCAGCATTATATCCTCACCTTATTTCCATTTATTGTCACCATTGTATTCGTATGAATCACTTCTGCTGTTGCTTTGTTAGTGGAAATGGGAGAAGTTCCAGTTAGCACTGTTGAGGCTGAAGAGATTTAATACATACTAACATTTTGTTTGTTTCAACCAGCAACAGAGAAAAGGAAAAAAGATTCTTAAGAGAAAAGTGACCTCACAGAGTACTGTATTACTTCCTTTCTATGTCTGTTTTCTTTATTTCTGTACACCTATGGAATAAAACTTAAAAAGAAAAACAGGTAGGCAGACCTGATATCCCAATGCCAAGGAGGCCTCCCCCTTTTTGACCTTTTGCACAGCCAGCTTGGACATTGCTCCCAGATGGGATGGTTTCAGTGCCTGTGTCTCAGCACACTTGAAAGCGTCTATGTGGCTGTGTTTTCTGTGCTCTGTGTGTAAGCTCCTCCCAGGAACAGAACTCTTGATGTTGTTGATCTCTCCTGTGAGCTCAGACCAGCAAACGAAATAGGATTTCAGGGTCTTTTTGTTTCTTCCTTGTTAAACCTCAGAATTTGTTTCGTTTCAGATATATACCCTATGGCAGAAAACCAAGCAAATCAGATTTCAGCAGGAGGAAGCACACAACACAACTGTGACAGTTTACAATTGAGTGGATGAGGATTTGTTGCTAGTGCATGGCTTAATTAAATAGAACCCGGTCTTAAAAGGTTACCTTGTGTGCAGCTGTTAATATGTAAGCACTCAGTACTGAAGGTGAAGAAAAGCTTCAAGGCAATTTATTCATTTAAACAACAACAAAAAAAGCACCTAAAGAGAAAATTGGAATTGATTTTTTTTTTTAATTCTAGTTTTATTAGTTCGAACCAGGTCCTTAGGTAGCAGATTCAAAATTTGTAGGCAGAAAAGTGCACTGTGAAGTCAACAAACTCTTACACCCATATTCAACAGCAGAAGGAAACAGAATAGGACAGAAAATATTTTTACACAACAAGTAAAAGCTGAGCCTGCCAAAGATGACTACAGTTGCAGCTATGTTACTGCCAACAGTACATATGTTTCATATGGGCAGCTGAATGCTTTCTATTCAGTGTGTAAGAATCATGTTCTCCTGACCTATATTAACTGGAAATGCTCTAAAATTTTCTGAAACAGAAACCTCTCACATATAATTACTCCCTGCTCTGTAAAACTTCTGAAAGTTTCTTTACACATGTATATATAGGCTATTGTTCTCAGTATTCCAATGAAAAGATAGTTGCCTTCACTTCAAATTCAGAGAAAACAGCCAAACCCCAGTAATTCCAAATATGACTAGATTGCATCCTAAGTGGGCTTCTTGGCAAGCCCAGAGAGTCCAGATGAGATATATTGTGAGAATATGTTAGATCTCCCTGCTGGTCTGCATGCCCAGATTTTCTCCTTAGAAACAGTGTCCGTATATGTGCTTGTGTGAATGGAAAACAGAACAGATTTTGTCCTACAGGGAATCAACGTGCTCAGGGCAACTGTCCAGGTCTGGAAACTGGGAAGGTTTCCCAGATCCCAAAGTACAGACATAGACACTGAGAGACAGGGTCTGGCTCCTCAGTTCTCTGGTTTTCATGAGCCAGTTGTCCAAAAGGGTCTGAAAATTGGTCTAAAAATCTTCACTGTCCTCTGGTTTTTGATAAAAGCTGTCTTCAGGAAAGAAAAAGGAATTGTGAATTCTGATGTGAAAAGCTTCACATCCCAGCTCTCAGGTCCTTGTGAATCAGTTTGTTCAGAAACCAAAATAAGGACCCAAATAAGGTGCTTGACTGAGACCGAGGAGTAAACATCCACCACTAAAGCAAAGCACATGAGAAAACACATTTCTGAGGAAATGCTGTGGTACAGCTGTTGAACAGCATCCTGTAAGCACAACAAACAATATAATCCCCTAGCCATTCCTTCTGGAGGCTTAGGAGAGAGCATTCAAAAATAAAAATACATGGAAGAGAGATTGCTACACCCAAATATGCCACCAAGAGTGGAAAATCCATGCATTTGCTGGAAATCTATAGCCAATACAGTGACTATAGACAGTACAGTATTTCCTCCTGTCCAATGGATTTGTCGCCTGTATAGTCTATAGAAAATTTTCTAGTCTTATAAATTCACCACTTCTGAATTTCAGAGGTTTTTCTAGGCACCTCTCACAACAAATATTAAATCACACCAAAAGTCAAATGTAGTGGTTTTACATCAAATACACAACAGGGTGTACAAGCAACATATAAAAATAAATACTTTCACATCTCACTGAAAATCTAGATAGCATTTTTTTCTTAAGAGGTTTTTCACACAAAACACTGACTAAACTAATTTGCTGGCTATCTGGATCAGTCAACAAAGCAATAAACGAAAGAGATGTAGTAGTATAACACAATATTCTCCCATTTTCTTCTCAGAAAATATGCAAATAAATAATTAGGTCAGACTAGCTACATTTGGAGTGATAGTGATCTAAATCCCTCCACTAAAGTTGCACTTTTATCTCCATACTTCTGACCATCAGAAGACAGTTAATGTGGCTGATAGAAATCTTCTATGTTGATCTCCTTCAGGCTACTAGTAACTTCACCTACTTCAGTATCAGTTGCCAAGGGAACCAACAAATTGAGTCCATGATAAACAGGGTAATCAATTTTAGTTATTTCCTCTGCCTTTCTCTACTAAGCCAAAATGTCCTTTTATCTCATTAAGCTGATCAAGCACGGGTTTGGTCTCATGTTCACTTAATACAGGTCTTACGAAAAACAATCCTTCAGCTGCATCACAACAGTGGAGTTTGACAGCTGGGTGAACTGAAAACTAGCCATATTCACAAATTGCAAACCAAAGCTTGTAAAAGTGGCACAGCTCTTAGTAACTGACTTAAGAAATGCCCTTGAAAGGCAGATAGACAGATAGGCAACGTGGACATATCCACTGGAATGAATTTCTTCGTTTTTTCATTCACAACTAGATAGAGCTAGCTGAACTGAGGAGAAACAAACCAGAAGGAAGTAAACTGTGGGCTCATACTTCAGACGTACATTAAAAAAAGACACCTAAGAAAAGCTTGATGGAGTAGAATAACAATGAGATGTAAATCTAGAAAAACATTTTGGAGAAAATTTTTAGTGGAAGAAGTGTTGCTATTATAATTTTAGCATAGACAGCTAATGTGGTTACCATTTAAAGTCCCTAAACCATTGTCTGAATATCTTTGGATGTTTTCATCCCCCTCTTCTGCTGATAAAGTCAGTCTGGAAGGACTGTTTGGAAACTGCTGCCAAGGAAAAAGGTTGCTTCTGTTGTTTTTATCTTAATAATAACTAGACTTAAAGGTAGCACTGAAGAGGTAACTATAGCCCTTCCTTGGCTTTGATATCTTCCCAAAAGGTTTAGCTTTTGCATCAGATTTCTTTTTCATTGAAGATTTCCTGGAATATTGTTTTGATATGAATAATTAGTATTTGGATTGACTAATTCAGGAAATAATAAGAATCCTTCCAAAAGCATCCACTCAGGCCTGAGTCTAAACACTGATACCCATTAACTCTATTTTTATAATGCTATCAAATATTTATTGTATTTTTATGGCACACAGTGAAATATCCCAGATAAAGAGATAATAAACTTTAGGAAAGGTTCACTTAAAAGTTGCCTGGGATAAATATGTAGTTAAAAGGTTTAGAATCGGAAGATCCTACCCTACTAGTTCAGGCTTCTTAAACTCTTACTCTTGCCAAGATATTACCATTGGGAATGGCTTTGAACAGTCCTAAGACCTGATCTCTCTGCCAACCTTCATCAGGCTGGGATATCACACCAATGAAACCAATGACCTGGAAAGTGTTTGGCAATTTGCTTGGAGTCTAAATCACCCAGTTACGACTGAAGAAAAAAAAAAATCTCCTCGGTGTTTAGAATATAGATAGTTCAGAGATTTGTTTTAACGAGCTATCCTCATATTCAAAGGTCAAAAGGTCTGCTGAGATGCCCCATTACTAGATTACCTTTTGAGACATTTCACCTAGCTCTTACCCAAGAAAACAAATTATTACCAGAAGCCCTGCACACTTCCTGTAGACAACAATTCCACAAGTTCTATAAATACTCCAGCCAACAATAAGACATTCTACTTGTTATTTGTAATAATAATATGTGTCTTTTATTGTATTTTGTGATAAGCCATGAAACAAGAGATTATCTTCTGTGAAAACGATAGGACATCTTTACTCTTTTTATGCTGAAATTTTTGTGCTGTTTTTATCAGATCTCTGCGTTTTAAGAGAGAGAGAAATAATTTGTCATGCTATAGTTTACTTACAGGACCATTATTAAAGCATCATAACATTTATAAAGCATGCTTAGCATTTAACACCACTCTCAGTTTCTTTGTTAATATTTCTTAAATGGCAACATAACTAATAACACAAATTAAAGCCACTAAAAAGCAATAGATATTTAAATATAAGCCATTGCTTTAACACTATTTAATCTGTTCTTCTGTAGATGGCAGAAAAGGAAGGTAATTTATATATATGCTTCGATTTAGCAATTCAGGTGGAACAAATAAAGGAGAGCTCTGAGGAATAGATAATTAAAATTACAATCTGTAATGATTGGTGGGTTTAGAGGACAGCCTCAGTAGATGTCCCAACCTTTTAGGACTTATTACATTTGGTTAAACCCAAACAGTAAGAGAAATGTGCAAAATAAATTTAAATATATGACAGATGTGTTGCTAACACGTTCAAATGCTTTAGCATCTCCTTCTGGATTTATTTTATTCTGATTCTCCGGTAGCACTGAGAGTCTATTGCTATTTTTTTTTTCCTGCATGGCAAATTGTGTGCACTGTACAGCAACCAGCTGTGATTCTAAGCGCTGAAGAGGAGTTTTCAATCTCCATGGCCTCTGAGGAGCTTTAGCTGCTGGAAGTCCTGGTGATGCCGTTTGGAGTGACAGAAATTCAAGACTCGACAGTGATTTCTAGCCAGTACATCACAGAATGTGTTGGCCACAAGCAACATATGGCTGTGAGAAATACTGTACTTTCCAGAGCGCCCTTTTAGTTGACAGCAATTGTCACAGTGCCTTGGCTCAAAACATGGGGAGAATTAAGAGCATCTGACCTTTTATCCTTTCAGACAATGTCAGGCTGGAAGAGCTTCTCTTCTCTTCTCTCCTTCCACACAAATTACTCGCACAGGCGCTGCCACCAGCAGAATCTCTTTGAAGCTTGTGCTTCCTTCTCAAGCAGAACTGGTTCCAGAACTGGGGACCTGACCAACTAATGCAGGAAGCTTCATATTCAGAACAAGATTTATCTGTGGTTCTGGGCTATAACCTCTCTTTCTATACCTGCTGCTTCGCAAGTAAGAGGGGATGGGAAGGCTGTAAAAGACAATCTGATGAGCATACAGAGGAGCAAGGTCCTCTACAAAAGAGGTGGCAGCAGCAAACGTATGAATGGGAAGAAATGCGACTCATAATGATGACTTTTTTGTTTCAGTCAACTGGAGTTTGATTTCACTCTTTCTTCTGGGCATAATGCTTCTTTTTGTCCCTCTCTTTTCATGTCTTCTTCTCTCTTTCTGTTTGTATTTGCTTATTCATGAGGAGGAATTGGTCCTTACAGAAACTCTTATCTCATCTGCTCTGTAGTTCAGCTAAGGCATATCTGACTAAAGGACAATGCAACAAAGGAAGCCCTAGTTATGAGCTTAAAAGCTTGCAAAGTCCAGTCCATGGTGGGATAAATGAGTAGCCTCAGTCCACTGTGGGATAAATGAGTGGCCTCAGGAATGTTTTAGCAAAGATTTGCACCAAAATAAATCTGGATCCAGACATAACTCTTCTTTTAAAGTAATTTCAAGACTGGTAAATCAGTTTATTTGCTTCATCTCCTATGTAGCCAAAACTAAACTAATGTATTAAATATTTATAAGTCACCAATACCTTCATCATTACTCTCCTTCTTCACTCCCAACTTCCTCTCTTAAATGGCTATTGGTATGTAGTTAGACTGAAATACAGTACTAAAATATTTATCTGTAAATAATAGCAAGCTTAGAGGCCCCAGATGTGATTGTCTCTTCTTTACCGTGGATTAGATTGAAAATACATTTATGAGAATGACCATAGTCCTTATAAATTCTGTTTAGACTTTAAATTATTATCTTTCAATCACAAGTGAGCAATTTAAGGTATTCCACTTAATCATTTATGCAGCTGTGACTTTAACATTTTCCAGCTGATAAAAGTTAAAATACAGCTCACATCATCAATGTTAATACACTTAAGGTTTTAGAGCATTCAATTCCTTGTACCTATACATATAATTATATTTCAATTTTGAATTTAATATATACAGTATAATTATCTGATCTTTCAGAATTATCTATATTGCTTGAAACAGAAATACCAAGTGCCATAACACAAAAACACCACCACAATAACTTTATAATTAATTGAGAAAGTGAGCATTTATTCCCTACCTGCTTGTAGAATCCACAAAATCCAAAGTCCGCCCTGTGCTAAACAAGCTGTTTTATCATCCCTTTAATGATGCCATTTAATTATGAATAGAACCATGATATCATAAACTAACAGATACAAAGTAATTTTTTTACAGAAAAACTGAAAGAATGCCACCAGAAAATCAGGTCTGCCATATTTCTTTCCAGTTACTACTGGCCCTCAAACATACAGGGTGCAGATCTGATTTTTCAAACATGTTCACTAGACCCTCACTTTGCTTTGAGCTCCACATGTTCTTATGCTGTCTTGATTTAGTTTTTTTGTAATATATGAGATATATATATGTTTATGAGATGTAATTGGAAATCTGCCTTGGGTAGAGAACATGTCTATGTGGAGTGGATCAGTATCCACACCCTGATTTGCACTTGTCTGGCAAACATCAGCTACAGAATACCCACGAAATACTTTTATATCTCATCCCAGACCAACAAAACTTAAAATATCAAGTACTTAAAAAATCACACTAGCTGTGATGACATTAATCATGTGCTAAAGTGTGTGTCAGGATAAGGCCTGACAACAGTAGAAGGCTGTGAAAAGAACACAGATAATTCTCACAATCATCAAAGAAGTTATTCATAAAGCAGTAATACTCATCATGTGCAAAGACTGTGGAATCTAGCCCCATCTAACCACTATTTTTTTTATATTTGAAAGAACTGAAAACTATTAAATGCCCACTTATTCCTTAATCCATGTTGTGCCAATGTACCCTATGAGACATTCTATTATGTGATGGAAAAGAAAAATTAATGACATCTTACAGCATTCACTGGGGGATGGGAGTGTGGATGGTAAATAGGGAAGAAAGAAAATAAAAAGTAGGCAATTTTTATGGTTTAACTTGGACATCTATTCAATCTCAAATATTCAGCGTAATGATCTGAAATAAAACAGTGAAGAAATTTTATCTCCCTTTCAGGATTAGTCGGTATACCCTGTTGTTAGCTGCCTGGTTTAGGATTCAAGTTAATACTTCAAAATAACTCCTGCAGGCAAATTGTTTTCACTATTTGATGAGAGACAGTGAGCTCGTTTGCATGGTGATATTTAGCTTGTGACACTTTTACAGCACTCTGACAGTTTGCAAAATAGAGTGGCCTCTGCAGCTTTTCAAGAATGATAATTGCATAGCTCCATTTCATTTATTTGGGATGTACAGGCAGAGTTATCTTTAAATGGCTGAAATTGCCTGACACTGAAAAATAATTCCACCCTGCTTTACTTGTAATTGATCTAGCTGGAATAATCCTGTATTTCATACCTGTATTATCCTTTCACGTAAGTAATCGATCTGAATGACACTAACTAATACAATACAATAGAAGAGAAATAAACTCTAAATGTTGAGCTTTCCGCCATAGGAAACATCGTTCTTTGTGTTCAGTTTGACAGAGCTCACTCATTAAGTGACAACCAAAGGGCAAACAGAGGGTGGTGCTGACGGGCAGCTGTTAAACTACACAGCATGAGAGATGTCAGCTTCCCCTCGGCGTGGTCAGAGATAAACCTTCCTGTCTCTTTGCAGTAATGCCCAGATCTTACATGAGAAGCACAGCCAAACCCACCCTAATAATGATTTTCATTAGGTAAACATCCACTTCTAGCCACTTGGATGTGTTGTCAAGTTACCACTTTCATTCTTTAATTATCAGTTAATAATCCAGTGATGAATTTTGACCTGGGTCTATCTGAAGGACAAAGATTCAGTGCCAACACTGCCTCTCAAAGCAATGAGCTGGGGAACCCCAGAAGCCAAGGAAATCTGGCTTGGTCTTGACAGATGTTTCTGAGAGAGTGAAAGAGCTCAGAGTGCCTGCTATATCTAAAATAAAAAGAAAAAATTTAAAAAAAGGAAAACACTCGGCAAGGATAAGATTCAGACAATTAAAGGACAACTTGATCTTCACTGTGTGCTTGTTTCTCCAGATCATTGGCAAAAACATTGAATAAAACCTATCCCTCACCAGCACTATGGACTTGGTTTCCACTATGAAAAGCCCTACCCTTTACTTCCTACACCTTAATCAGTTTTCAGTCCTCAAAAGGACCTGTCCCCCACACACCTGGCAATTTACAAAAGCGAAAACACTCAGAAATTCAACCCAATCCTAGTTATGATCAAGAATTGGACCCTTTCAAAATTTTTCATGTTATGTACACACATGCAGACACAGAACAAGGTGTATAAGACATGTCAAGGGGAAGGGGGGGGAAGGGAGACACTTACTCTTTGCCTCTTTTTTTTTGCCAGGGAGTGCTACAGAAACTCTACTCATGATCAGGAATATTAAACAGTGCAAGAACAGTACAGATGGTCCAGTGCTCTAAAGAACACGCACATAATTAGAGACACCCTTGAATTAATAAAGCATACTGTAAAGGGAGTTCCATAAGTAGCCTAAGAATTTTTTTTTTAAAGCATTCTTAACCATGAAGAATGTCAGAAAGACAGCTATAATGAAACAGCTCGCAAAATAAAACAATTAAGATGCTATAGAAAATGTGATGTTGGGAAAATGAATGGCTGGAACAAATTAGTGGTATCTAGGAAACCTGAAAAAAGTGAAGTGACAACATAAAAGTATTTATTTCCTCCAGCTGTAATAATAAATCAGGGAAGCTGCAGGTAAATACAAGTGAGTAAGCCCTACTAAACCACAAAATATGATTGAGAAAACCAGAGCTACATCAGAGGGGAAAAAACCTTCCTAGTAGAAATATCCAAATGATAGGCATAGCTTTGTTTCTCCAAAGGCTATTCCAAAACAGGGAGGGATGATGACACTTATAAGATGTCTGCATAAATAGAACATGAAAGCACACAAGGACACAGCAAAGATCCCTCAGAGAACAATCATCTATCTCTGGTCAACTGATTTTTTAAGCATGACCACGAAATGCTGGATTATGGAATTAGTCAATATGTCATTTGGCTTCCAAAACGGGGACAAAATGGTTGCAACATATATTAGAACCTAGTCATCAGAAAACAAAAAACCCCCAGCAAGTCCAAAACAGAATAACCAAAAGCAAAGCCCTAAAGAGTGAGAAAAAGGGACTATGAGACTGGAAATTCTTGTTGAAAGATGCCATTTGATGGGCCATAGACATAGAGGACATGAGGAACCCTATGTTTCTTTCTCAGAAACATGACTTCAAAATTATATTGTCACTTCAAGAGTATTTTCTTCTTTTGTGCCATGCACAAATGCTGAAGGTCTGTTGACTATAACAGTTTTAGTTGTTATGCAAGACTGGCTGAGACTAAATATTTCTTCTTATTGAGTGGGCCACTGTAATGAAGAGCATAAGATCAGCACACTTGAAAAGTTACACAATCTTTAAAGTGTATCTATACTTACAACAAGAATCTTTGACTGGAATGTATTATAAGAGGACTTGAAAGTAGGTATTTTAAATAAAGCCCATTTGCTTTTAGCCATCTGTCATGTTGAACTCATATCATGTTCTATTCTTGTTCAAAGTGCCTAAAACCCGCAGATCCAATACAAATATTTCAAAGAAACTTGTTTGGAAAAAAGTTAAGAATGCAATGTGGTGCTGCAGAGATTAATTGAACTACCATGTTCCAAGGTAGTCTGTAATGAAATTACTAAAAGCTGCCCTGGAGTTTTCATTAGCACTAATATATTTGTGCTTGAGACAGAAATGATTGTGTTTTTCTTAATACAGGATAATTTGGTTAGGAAGAAAATTTGATTATTCTTATAATCTTTCTGCACACTACTGATCTGAAAGCGGTATCCAATATATTCAACATACCTCACTGAGCAGTGTAGCATGGTTGGCATGGCATTGGCTAAGAGAAATAAGGGTATGTTTTGAGTAGCAAGCTCTCACACTTCCTTTTTTTTCTTATTTCAGTGTGGAGGTTCTCTGGGTCATGCACGTGGCCTGGTGACACTGCTTGTACTTGGCATTACATACACATGCCAGTCACCCCACTGCTTGCAGAACTCATGGAGCAAGAGTGCAGTGGTGCTGTGGTTTATCCCCAGCCGGCAGCTCAGCCCCGCACAGCCGCTTGCTCACTCCCCAGGGCTACTATGAGGAAAATCAGGTCCACCCCAGCCAAAACCTTCACACTCGTACCCCTGCAGGTCTGTTACCCAGCTATGAATAGCTTCAATAATAAGTCTTCTGCTGGAAGAGGAAAACTGAAAAAGAGATAAAGACTTGGAAATTATTCAGAAAAGAAGTCTAAGAATGATCCTGAAAATCTCATTCCTTAACCCCACCTGGACAAATGAAGTGGTCTGTAACTGCGAACAAGAGGAAGTCTCTAACACCAGACGGTTCCTTTATCAACCCCAAAAGGCATAATAGAACTCAGCAATTACAAACTGACACTAGAAGACGCTATTGTTTTCAAGAGCCGCAGCCATCCGTGTGTGTACACAGTGTACACTCTGTTAATTGAACAATGTAGTTTAAATTGTTGATTGGATACTTGTTACTCTGGTACAGAAATTACTGTCTTATGAACATTTGTTTTGCAGCAGGTCAGAAGGATGTATTATAAGTTTGGCCTTTGCTCTTAAAATCCCTGACTATGCCTGTTTCATGGAAGGGCACCATTTATTACAAAGGTCACCTTCTGGCATTCCAGGGGACTTTGAATATACTTTTTCCCCCCGGTCATTCTTACTGAATGAGTTTGACACTATAAGAGGATTCCCAGAGACAATGATGTCAGAAAGTGAATGAACAAGCGAAACAAGAGTAAAAAAATGAGTGGGACACCATCTTGAGAATCCTGCCTACCATTTATATGGTGCTTTTGCTTATGACTATTATAATAATTTGAAGACTAGAGAGAATTAGAAACAAACAGTTAAATAAAAAACTGTGTAAGAAAACTTTAAAATGGAGCCCAGCTGATTTTCCAGTCCCCAACCCTGAGCAAAGACGACTACAGTGCCTTCTTTAGAAACACTAGATATGTTTGAACCATTGATAAAGATCCTGGTCTAACAGAGGAATTAATAGATCATTTACACAAAACCATAATTGTGAGCTTTCAGAATGCCAAGCTTTAAAGTGGTAAGCACACGACAAACCCAGATTGGAAAATAAACCCTAAACAGGAAATTTTAAAAAGGCATTAAATGGAGGTAACACCCATACATCAGAATTTTTCTTTGTACTATTCATACTAGACAAACAAGAAGGAAACTACCACATTTTCTCCAAAACCTCATCAAAATAAAAGTAATTTAGCTCAACTGAACTTCAAAACTGTTTTCAAATGAGTTCTCAGTGTTTTTTTAACAAAACATTTTAAGGCTAGAATGAATAAATTATACCCCGGCAGTAACATAACACAAGGAAGACAGACAAAACTCACCCATGGCACACAGCTTGGTGAGCCATTTCACATGGGGAATGGGATGACCAAACTGCAACATACTGGTGAGCCCACTGAGTGACAAGACAAGGTGGAAGTTAGTGACACAAGGTTTATTATCCCTGTTTCATATGCAGTCCAAAGGGGGAGCAGAAGCAAATAGGCCATGTTCCTATGGGAGCAATCCCCATACATCCAGCAATGTATGTCCAGGCATGCTTCTGGGGACCTGTTTTAAACACTGAGGATGTGTCTATTACAAAAAAAACCAAGAACTTGTGCTCTGCAACTGTATATTCTGTTCTTCAACTGTGACTTCATTACTGAAATAAGTATAATAAGCAATATATTTGCTGAATCAGGTCCAGTGACAAGCTATAACACAAAAAGGCAACAATGATGCTTGTCATCACTGGGAGTGGGTGGCAGGAGTGTCTGGAAATAGAAAACGTTACATTTGAATTGGCATAAATTAGGAAAATAAAAACAAAGATCTAATGGTTGGATTAACAAAAGCATCAAAAGACATTGTCATCATTGTAGGTGCCTAAATTTTTTTTAAAAATTTCCTATTCTACTGCCATCTAGACATGAACATGTATACTTGTCATTGGTGATCAAAATTCCAAGGTTAATGTTCATTAGGATATGAAGGATATTACCATGATACAATTTTTTGAGCAGTTTTGATAATAGTAGACAGCTTATTGTCTTCCTCATACTTTGAGGAATATATACCAAGCAGGTGCTTTTTTCTCTTCCCTGCTTAGGACTATATTTGCACAAGTTTTTGAAGGCACGCCTAAGAGATATCTAAGCAGAAAAATGATAGCCTCATTTGTCTAGAAGCTGTGTGTGACGAAATGTATTTAAACGGAATAGTGCCTGATACAACTTCAAAACCCACCTTTGTCTCCCATAAACATAAACTAATTAACAGACGATTAAATGATCTCTGAACCCTTCACATGGAAGGATGTTTGCACCAAATTGCATTTTCCTCTATGTGGACAAAATTACTGTTGCTTCTTGCTCATAGCAGTTACGGTAAGTACATGAATCCAATTCTACTTTTTACAGTTTTTACCTGAGGTTTTTAGACTTCAACTTCAATATGAATCATATTTGTGCGTGTTTTTGTAAATGGTTAACTGAAAACACTTCCCCACTGAGAAAGACAGAAGCCAGACCTCATGCTGAGTACACTGTTCATGTGAGGTTTACATTACTAAATTTAAGTGTTGAACTGTGATAAGAGAAGAATTTTCTTCACAACATCTGAAGGTAAATAATTGCATTCACATGGCTTACCTCCAGCACCTGGCAATCAAAGTGCACCCTGATACACTTGCTTCCACTCCCTCTTCCCTGTCAGAGAAGCAGCAGAAACAAATCACAAGGGCATTGAATATAAATCAGATGCACACGAATAAGGCTTTTGAGTGTTTGTTCAGAGTAGATTAAAGCCATTGCCCTCAAGTGTGTAGCATTTTCACTCTTTGATTATGCGCTTGGTGTGCAGCATGTTGAAAAATTAGACACTGCAGATTTCCCCTAATGCCAGTAGGAAGATTTCCATTTATCTTTCATCAGTGCTAAGGCAAGGTCTTCAGCCATTTTGTCTAAATCTTTTACTTGTTATGGTACAAAAATGCAAGCAGCATGGTTACTGCCTTTAAACTTAGCTCTACCACATTATTCACTGTTTTTTACTGGTACTAGGAAAACGGGTGGTAATCACCCCCTCAAAGTCATCAGTATGTGGAAAAGCTCTCAGATATTTTCAACTGAAGTAGCACTTAACGCACAGTTTCTTTATCTCTTTTTTTTCCTCAGAGCTAAGCCACCAATGTCTGTGTCTAGTGTCTCTTACCTGTCTGCTCATTCATCCGAAGAAAAATCAACCTTCTTTAAAGAATGGTAAACACTGTCTTTGGTTTCAGCAGTGAGGAAATCCTACCTGTGGGCACCCTATTTCAATTTGTTGATTATGTGAAAGATTTTAACAGCTTCTTACTGTTTTACGGAGCCAAAAGGAGTGTTTACATTTTCCCGGGATATTACATGTGGTGTGTTAATGCTGAATTCCCAATTGAGTGCATTTTCGTTTTTAGAGAGAAGACACTCTACACATCTAATAACTAGCACACAGTCCAAAGAACTTATACAGATGAAAGACTTACTTTACTAGGTGTACAGCCAGAGAGTCCTTATTTACCAGGTATTAATTAACTTTCAAAGAACAGATCAGAATATACTGAGTACTTGTGAAATTATTTTCTCTCTTCATTGCATTCCCTCCTGATGTGTTTTTGGTTATCGGTTAGTACCTTTCCACCAAGAAGAACAGGACAAATGTTTTTGACTTTTCATTTATTCAAAATTTGTAACCAGAGATATATTGATACCTACTTGGATGAAAAGATAAATTAGCTTAATCGATGTTCTGAAAAATATGTATTTATCAAATAATCTATTCTGCAAACTAAATACAATATCTCACTCCTACAAACAGAGGTGGACAGTAAGGCCCCTGGTAGCATATCACAATTTTTGTAATATCTGTATTATCAAAATATAAAACATCAAAAATTTTCCCTCTTTTTAACAGAACTGTTGCCTTCACACTCATCTGTGAAAGAAAACTTAAATGGAAAACCTAAATCAAGACTAATCTCCATTTTTTTGTATATCATTTTCAGTTAAGAGCTGGCAACATTTCAGTTCACAGGCTCAAGGAAAAATGCAGGGGAATGTGCTTTTTAAAATTAAGCAACTCATATTCCAGGATTTTAGTGCTGTCTGTGCAGACACAGTACACTGGTATTTTTTATTGAAACAGGTTCATTTCTGCAGCCACACAACAAAGAAAACTTAGTTATATGAAGCAAGTAACTTGAAAGTAAAGAGACATGAGTGAAGCTTTGAAGATGATGATTTGCTAAGGAAACTTCTCAGCCTGCCCATTGCCGAGGCCTCCAGCAGTCTCACTCCCAAGGTCAGAGACTTTCACTGCTGGGACCGAGGCCCTGACACTGCGGGAGGCTCCAAAAAGTTGTTGCCATGAGCTTACAGAGATGTGATCAGACAAACTGACAGATCTCATGTATTCTGTTATTTATGCACCAGTGATATCACTTGTTCAAATTCCAATTTCAGTTACACTGACAAGTACAAAGACATTTCCTATAGATAAAAAGGTTTCTTATGCTTTACAAGTAAAAAATGAGAAAAATGTCTGCCCCAACAGAGAATTAAATGTAAGTAAGGAATGCTGATAAACATTTAAAGACAAAAGAAAATAAAAAAGACACTAAAACATCTCAAACTCATTTTAGAGGATGGTTAAGGTGTGGTGTCCTAATTACATTCTAATTAAGACATTAGTGGTCATTCAGTCTTCTGACAAGCTTCCAAACAAAGCTGACCAGCAACATGGTATATCAACATTTGCTCACAGGCTGGCACCTCAAGAACTATAAAGACTGAAGAGCAATTGAAGGAGCTTTGGAAAAAGAATTTCTGTGCCTGGAGAAAGTGAGATCTGTAACATATAACACAAAATTATGAATGACACTTAGGCAGGAAACATCATAAATATTATTTTTTAAATTATTTTTAAAATTTAGCTCAGATGTTAACAAAAGCTTCCCAGCCCTTCTTCCACAGTGGAAAAAATATACCTTCCATCTCTAAACACCCTTGTTGCATCCTAATTTAGGTAACAATAGAAAGGATATAAACATTACAATCCGTGCAGGAAGACTTAAACTGAGAAGGAAAAAGAAATTTGATTCCAGTTGTATTTCTGTGTTTCTTTTTTCCACATTTCTGCAAAGAACACACTGAAAGAAGCATCTTCCTTCCTTATGAAAATGCAGATTTCTTCAGCAATCTTGACTTTGGCAATAAAAAGTCATTCTTCAGATGGGGTTTTCTAGAGGACAGATATTAGTAATAACATCTGCTGCCTGCCTGTTCTAACTGGAAATTCAGTTTATGTACCCAATTCTATTCCAAACAGATTTTGTTTTTTTTTTTTAAATGGCACATTAACCTAAGTGTTTGAAAAAGCTAAATTTCATATGACTCATACTTCTTCCTGTCAGAATAGATTAATAGTCATGTTTATCCACACAGCACATGCAGCCCCATCAGTAGGAGATGGGCTTTCCCGGACTCGAATACATAACACTAGACTGCCATCAGCCTTTTTGATTTATTCTTTCAGTAGGAAAACACAAGAATGAGCTGGAATATGCAGGTCTGCTGGTCCGCCACTTCTGTAGTCCTCAACTAGCTCACTCTGTGTTTCTCTCGGATCCAAATAAGGACAGATAATTCAATTCATATAATCATACAATCACAGAATGGTTTGGGTTGGAAGGCATCTTAAAGATCATTTAGCTCCAAGGACCTTCCACTAGACCAGATTGCTCAGAGCCCCATCCAGCCTGGCCTTGAACACTTTCAAGGATGGGGCATTCACAGCTTCCCTGGACAACCTGCGCCAGTGCTTCACCACTCTCACAGTAAAGAATTTCTCCCTAATATTTAATCTGAACCTTCTCTCTGTCAGTTGGAAGCCATTTCTTCTTGTTCTGTCACTACATGCTCTTGTAAAGAGTCCTTCTCTATCTTTCTTGTAGGCTGTCTTCAAGCACTGGATGGCCACAATCAGGTCACCCTGGAGCNTTCTCTATCTTTCTTGTAGGCTGTCTTCAAGCACTGGATGGCCACAATCAGGTCACCCTGGAGCCTTCTCTTCTCCATGCTAAACAAACCCAATAATCTCAGCCTTTCCTTGTAGGAGAGGTTCTCCAGACCTCTGATCATCTTGATAGCATCTGGACTTGCTCAAACAGGTCTCTGTCTTTCCTGTTCAGAGGACCCCAGAGCTGGATGCAGTGCTCCAGGTGGGTCTCACCAGAGCAGAGCAGAGGGGCAGAATCCCCTCCCTCCCTCCCCTGCTGCCCATGGGGCTCTGGGTGCAGCTCAGGACACGTTTGGCTCTCTGGGCTGTGAGTGCCATGGCTGGGTCATGTCCAGCCTCTCACCCACCAGCACCCCCAAGTCCTTCTGGGCCGGGCTGCTCTCGGTCTGTTCATGCCCCGCCCATGCTGATACCGGGGGTTGTCCCTAACCAGCTGCAGCACCAGCATTTGGCCTTGTTAAATCTCATCAGATTCCCATGGGCCACTTCTCAAGCTTGTCCAGGTCCCTCTGGATGGCATCCCATCCTTCAGAAGTGTCAGCAGCATCACTCAGCTTGGTGTCATCTGCTAATTTGCTGAGGGTGCACTTGATTCCTTTGTCTATGTCATTAATGAAGATATTAAATAATACTGGTCCCAGTACAGACCCCTGAGGGACACCACTTGCCACTGATGTCCATCAGGACCGTGAGCCATTGACCACTACCCTCTCTGGACGTCCAACTGCTTTCTCATCCATCTAACAGTCCACCCATCAAATCCATGTCTCTCCAATTTAGACAGAAGGATGTTCTGAGGGACCGTGCCAAAGACTTTATAGAAGTGCAGATAAATCTGTAGCCCTTCCTTGCCCACTGATGTGGTCAACTGATCATGGGTGGCCACTGGGTTGGTCAGACAGGAATTGGTAAAAGCCATGCTGGCTGTCTCAGATCACCTCCCTGTCCTCCAAAGGACAGCACAGTTTCTAAGAGGCTCTGTTACGTGATTTTCCCAGGCACAGACATGAGACTGGATGGCCAGTCATTCCCAGGGTCGCCTTTCAAGGCTTTATAAAAATAGATCCAATGTTTGGAACTTCACCTGTCTGCCATGACTTCTCAAATATCATGGTAAGTGGCTTGGCAACTACATCAGACTGTCTCTCTCAGGACATCAGGTTCCTGGGACTTATGTATATTCAGGATCTGCAGGTGGTCACAAACCTGATCTTTACTGACATTGATGTTGTGGTTTAAGCCCAACTGGAAATTAAACAATATGTAGCCACTCATTAAAGTCCCCTCTCCCCTGCCAACCTGATGGAACATGGAGGAGAACAAAGGTAAAACTTGTAGGTCGAGATAAGAACATCTTAATAATTGAAAATATAGTAAAAAATACAGTAATCATGAAAATAATAATTATAATAACAAGGAAAAACCAAGTGATGCCCAGAGTAATTGCTCACCACCTACTGACAGATGCCAGAACCCCTTCCCTAACCCAGACTTGCCTCTCTTCAGAGCGATTGGCCCCAGTTCATACACCAGGCATGACATTCTATAGTGTGGAATATCCTTTTGGTCAGTTTGGATCACCAGTCCGAGGTGTGATTCCTCACAGTTTCTTTTGTGCACCTCCTCACTGGCAGAGAAAAAAGTCCTTGACTTAGCATAAACACAATTAGCAAAAAACCCAAACATCAGTGTGTTATCAACACCATTCTCATTCCAAATCCAAAACACAGCACTGTAACAGCTACTGAGAAGAAATTAACTCTATCCTAGCCTGAAACCAGGACAAGTGGGAAGTACTTTGCTTGCCCCATCCCCATAAGGGTTAGCAGCACTCTAAAAGACAACTAGAAAAATTTGATCTATGCAGCAGGTCCTGGCCATCTGTAGGCGTAGAAAGGAAAAGCAGTTCAGTTCATTAAGCTTGTTCTTATCTTTGGGAAAAGGGATTTGAATCTGGGCACTTCTCCAGAAGCCTTTGGAGGGTCTTAAATCCTTTGGTGGATGGGAAAACAACAGAGCATTTGAAAAGAGCAATCCCTGTCCCACTGGGAGAAAAGGGGTTCTAAACTTCTGCTTTTAGAATAATACTCTGACTTTCACATCTTAAATAGAGATGGTAAAGCAACACTTGTCTAACTATATCATACGAAGAATTCTGAACAGAGATTTATGCAGAAAGCTGGCACAGATCTTCATTATACTGGACTCTGGATGCAAGTTAACTGTATAAAAACCACACACTGCAACATTTAAGCTTCTTTTTTGGCAATCTAGCCCCAGATTTATACATAATTGTTGCTAACATGTTTTACTGTGTTTACAAATAAATTGCCCCTTCAGCACGTTTTAGATGTGGTGGTTAGTCCTCTCAGGACAGAAGCGGCCAGCAGCTAAAGCACTTATTTGTCCTTGTCCTTATTAAGCAGAAAAACTCCACATTTAAACACTGTAGGGGTTTGGGTTCT
>VWPU01006695.1:0-34287 GCA_013398955.1 Callaeas wilsoni
GGGGCTCGGGGCGGGGGGCAGCGGCGCTGGGCGTGGAGGCAGCGGGCAGCGGGGCTCCGGACGGCCGCTCCGCCCGCGGGACCGGCGGGAAGCTCGCCCGGCTCGGACGCGGACGCAGCCCGGCAGCGCCCTGAGAAGCGCTGGCTGAAGCAAAGGCAGCGGTCGCTCCCAAGCAGCGAGCCCCGCCAGAGCCTTGGCGCTGGGGCTTAGCGGGTGTTAACTTTTCTCGTAACTTGACGGCAGCAGCCCGGCCCGGCGCGCGGGAGGAGCTCCAGCTCCGGGCTCTCGCAGCCATCTTGTCTCTCAGCCGCGGAACTCGCCCGGCAGAACAAGTCCGTAAGAAAAGCTCCGACCGCCAAAGTTCCCCGCTAGAGGGAGCCCCCAAGCCCCGCGGCAGGAGGACTAAAACTGCATCAGTTGGGGAAATCGCGTTTTGACTTTTTCGGAAAGTTTGTGTGTGATGTATTTAGAACACTCCACCGCCCGCCCACAGCACCCGGTGCTGCAGAGCTGCCGCTCCGTTGCCAGCAGCCTCCTTGAGTCACCGCAATATATAAAGCAACCTTGAAGTTTGGAGGCTATCACTGTTACGCAGTATTTATATAAACTCACCGGTTCATAACGCGCTTCAGAAATAGCATGGAAGTCAAAACTCCCCCTAAAATATTTTCTATATGAGTATGCTCAGTCTGAAAGGCAGATACACGTCTACACGCACAAGTGGAATGTGGATCACAAAAACCCATTTTCCAACCCTAACGAGGCTTCCCTGGCTGATGTGCAGGAATAGGGAATAAATTCTGGTTTTGCTTAAACCATCAGACCTCTGAATCCAGTGGGGGCAGAGTTAGCTCTAGATGAACCTAACTGCAGGGGTCCTTATGCTTCTCCATATTATGGCTCTAGGGTTCCACACAACTTGCAGGAATGAAGCAGCTCTTGGGCCAGGCATCAGCTAAAAAAAGCTGTAGAGATGGGTACAGTGCTGGGATGTGTTTGTCAGTTTACTTCCATCTGTCCAAAATGCTCTACAGCCCCTTCGCAAAGCGCGGTTTGTGCAGAAGAGATGTGTTTTGCCTTTATCAAATGAACTAAGAACATCACTAGAAGTTTCTTCTTTGCCTATTCAACATTTTTCCTTAGGAAATAAGAGTAAACCACTTTACGCAAAAGCTTGACACCTACATTTCAGCAGTAAAAAGGCCCTAGTTGTGATAATAGACAGGAGTCTATTCGTATGAAGTTTGACAATGCCTGCTTTTATTTCTGCATCCACTGAAATCCATATTGTTACTCATTTGCTTAAAACTTCAGTAACAGATTGCTAATATTTTTGGAATAGCCTTTATAATTTTAATTCTGTTTCAGTTACCCCACCATTACAGCTTACTACTGCTCAGATTCTAAATTGTACACTAATTTTGAACTTATTTTCTTTCAACAAAAGAACTACAGTACAAACATCCAAGTTTCCAAAGCCAATGTAAAATTCACAAAGTTTTAAGTTTGTCCTCTTAAACCTCCTATCAAAAAAGGGCACTTGTGGTAAAGGGGTCAAGTGGTTAACATACCACAATAGGATGCAAGAGCTATATAGGTTCTATTCTGCTTCTGCCACTTTACAATTCCTTCACTGTGAATTCATTACTCTCTCAGTGGAATACACACTGATAATCCTGGGATCATACTTTAAAGCTATTTTGAACCTACTAATGAAAAAGGAGGCATTAATACTATGATATTAGAGCTATGGTTGTTCCTTATCTACTGTTAGTTCTCCATTCTTATTTGAACATTTATAAAAAATCTTATTGCATATATTCTATCAACATTTTTTTACCCTTGGAATTTAAATAAGATCTGATAATACTTTGAGCTTTTATTTGATCCAATATTAGTTATTACTATTGACTTCAAAGCATTCTGCCTGTACACTTGGAGCATGATCCAAACAGTATACCAGCTGATAGTTTTGCCCATGTTTCATGTTACCTGTTTGGAATCTTGATCTTTATGCCAATTCTTTTTTAAAATAGTTGACTCATACAACATTTGGGAGATCAAATTAGGTCTTCTTCTCAACTTGATACTGCTTTTGATCATAACAGTAGAGAGAGTAGAACACTTACAGTACTTCAGAAACAAGACTTACTATGAAGAAATAACATCTAAATAAAATGTTACTGAAACATGCAATCAATAGCTGTTTGACAAGTACTGGTTTAGGCAGGGTCAAGAGAGCCACTAGGTGGAATGATGTTTCAATGCTTTTTTTGACTGTAGTTAGGTCTTGATATCTACATAATTTTGCACATAAAAATTTGCACATAAATATGCACATAAAAATAGTGCATAAAACAAGTACAAACCGTATAAAGTAGGTGAATACTATTCTTCTCGTGATTATGGCAGAATGCACAGCACCCTGACTGATTGCTGTCACCTAATCCTTACTGAAGTGTCTTAAAACCTCAGTAGTCAACAGACATGACACATCTTCAAGTGGGACAGTGAAAAGTTCCTTGCACTGCAGAGCTGAGTTGAGAACTGGAACCAGTACTGTCCCCTTCACACTGATTACTGTTCTACTTTGATATGCTGATAACTTCAGAAAATTTAGTTTACAACCTAAAAGTAAACAGAAGAATCTAAACTATTATAGAGCTCATACACAAGGAAATAAAAATAGTAGTGATCTGTTATCTTATTCATGTTTAATTACTACTGGTTTTAACTGGGAAAAGTAATGGGAGACAACAGAAAATGTGACAGGCACACAGGGAAAAGTGACTTCTACCTTGCTGAAGTGATCTGGCAGGCTACTGCAAATATTATGAAATAGATAATGGCTAAATATTATGAAATAGATAATGGNAAAAGTGACATTTTTCTGTCTACCTTGCTGAAGTGATCTGGCAGGCTACTGCAAATATTATGAAATAGATAATGGCTAAATATTATGAAATAGATAATGGCTGTATGAAATATGGAAAATGGAAACATGGAGGCAGTCACCAGACAGAAAACTCTGAATTTGCAGCCTGCAAACATTCATAATGGGCACTAGATCTGATCTAAGCAGACGACTGACAAAAAAAAAAATATATATATGTATCTGGACCTATCTAGATTTTTAGTTTAGACAAGAGACATTGTGTTGACAGGCCAGACTTGCAACAGGAAAGCAAATCAGAACTTTCTTTACCTGTAACAGGGAATTACACAGTTGCAGTACCATTCTTCCAAATGCAGAGTCAGGATTTAATTCTTTGGAGGTACAAAAGTGTTTTAACTAAAGGGACAATTTCGGGACTGCAATGTTCTAGGAGGTGGCCCTGCTGCTAGACTTTCTACTATCTTGACTATTATTGGAACAACCTCTTGTCTTGATTATTTGCAGACTACCCAAGCTATCCATTACTGGGAAGTAGACAACAAGCAGGTAGTCTGGGATGGGGGAGATGTGGGACCAGACTCATGAATTGCCCATGCTCTGGGTAATTACTTATTTCAGTGTTAGAAGACAACAGAAGATTTGATTTAGATTTATTTGAAGGCTCTTGGTAACAGACATCTCATGCCCACTTTGTTTTGCTATAAATACTTTCACGAGGGGCAAGGCAATGAAGAGTAGCAGCCCCTGACTGTCCTGGTTAGGAACACACAGAAAACTCATGATGATCAGCAAGCAATAAGAAGGACATTCCTTGTTTTCTTCTGTACTTGGTTCAACCCTCACGGGGAGGTGGACGGGGTGTCCAACAACACAAATCATTGGGGGTTTTTTAACACATGTTCATTTATTCTTTTCTACTTTCAGAGGTAAATCAACAGATAAAATCAATCCTAGAGATAAAAGCTCCACAGTATCCCATTCTTCCAAATTCAAATAACGCTGACTCTCTAGATCTATGGATAGATTCCTTGCTCACGTGGTCATAAAGCGCAGAAGTCAGGTCAGAGGGGAGGAGAATTATGGAAATAATTCAATACTGATTTGAAAATGGTGGCTGAATAGCAGAGACAGATTGGATTTAAAATGTTAGCCTGCTGTGGCTGCTGTCCTAGGCAGCTTTAGGATGTATTTGACTATTCTTTGAGAATAAATGGTGCCTTCAGTTGCAGAATGCAGAGCTTCCCTGAGAGAAGTAAAGAACTTTGCCCCATGTAAGCAAAAATGGCCACATGGATCCATACAGAAAGGAGACATTTGCATTAGGTACAGATTCTTTCTCCATGCTCCCCTCCCTCCAGCCTGTGTGTTTGCCATTACTGTGGAGCCCAGAGCACACAGATCACTCTTAGGGAGGAAGAGATTGTTGCTGGGGTCAGGCACAAGGTATTTCCTGAATTCATTATTTTCAAGTACAAAGTTTTGCAAGCCTGTTGTCTGCTCTGTCAGACGGTACTTTGTTTTCTGAGTACTTGAAATGTCAGATCTTAACACGCAACTAGAAATTGTGCTTTAGAGAAGTTGTGCTTGTATGCAGCATTCAAATATATAAGCACATGAATGTTTTAAAAAATAAAAATACATTACAGTATATTATTTATATATACTTACATTATCAGTATACATAATTATTATATTATTTTATACAAGTTTTTAATTTCTATTTATATATGACATATATATATGGGAATATCGTAGTTCCATAAATGCATGCTAATGAATGTGGTGTGTTGTCAATGAATTATAAAACACCCATTAATTCTTACTCAGTTTTCACAGTGTATAAAATAACAATCCTGGGTTTCATCTTTCTACAGAAAATGGACTAAAGAGGCTAAATTTTGACTAACTGCTTTCCAATCTAAGTCACTTGGCATATTTTTCTATTACATGCACAAACTTTAATTACTGATTGGATTTATTTAACATTTTTCATTCTTGAAGCACTGCACAAATAATGAAGCTTCTCAACACTATTATTACTATTCATATTTATTATTATTATTATTACTAAACTCTTCATTTACAGATGGTGGAACATCTGTAACCATTTTAGGGAGCTATTCGCAAGCATAAACAGAAGACAGCAAGGTTTAAAGACTTTTCCCCATTTGTACATTGGTTTTTAAAAGCCTGTTCACTAACACAGCATCCAGCTGAGAAGTCACTGTCTTAACACCTTCACAGTAAAATCTTTTGCTCATCTATGCCATATTCAACCTCACTGACAAGGGCCAGAACATGAATGTCCTCTAGCCTTAAACTTGCTTGACTAAATAGGAAATAACTGTGAGCTATAACCAATAGCTCCCAAGTTAGCTGCAGTGGATTGTTCCTGGGCACCAGGAGTACTGAAGCAGTCTGTTACTATTATTCCCAGCCTCTTTATGTCCTTAAAACCGACCTGATGACACAGTTTTGTAATTTTTTTTTCACTGAATGTGATCCTACTTATTGCCTTTGAAATTTTAAAGTCTGGCGGTAAGGCAATTACAGAAAAAGTGATCTGCATCTGGCCTGGACCCTCAGTTATTGCACCACAGCCAGCATGGCATGATTTTCACATTAAATCTCAAAAGGTTTGATTTTTAGCAGTTAAGGACTTGCTTAATCCCAAAGTTAAAACTTAAATTCTTCTTGAAGTTAACATCAAATCCTTCTTTTTCTGCCTTAAAGCTGGTTTAGTAGGTCTGGAAATGCCTAGATCATATTTTTCAATATGGGCAGTGGGAGAGGAAGCTTCCACATCTGCCTTGTGGATTTACTTCAAACCTGCTTTTGGAAGTTTGCCTTCAAAAAGAACAAGTGTGCAGTTCCCTTTTTTGACTCTCTGCTGAGGAGGAAGGGTGACAACTGAGACTCCTCTGCTGTTTGAGGAAGGGTGACAACTGAGACAGTGGCCTCTGTAAGTACAACAAACACAGGCTGAGACCAGCATCTCACTTCACACCACCAACAAACAGCCATGGAACACTGACAACTTTGTTCCCTTCCTACTGGCCACTATGCCTTTAGACAGTAACATTGGATTGGAAATTAGGTATGTTTGGGAGAAACAAAGATTTTTTTAAAATAAAGGCATGTCAAAATCATTCATGTCTTTATAAACTAACTACACTCTCATTCTAAAATCTTGAGCATTATAAATGATGAGACAATTTGCCAGATGTAAAATAAGTGAAAACTGAACTCTCAGAAACCATATAACTTCTTGCTGAGGTTACTTGCAGAATCTGTGAAAAGCAAAAGTATAGAGAGCAGGCCACAGACACAGCACTTGATGAAAAATTATTTATCTTACAGCAATGTAGTTCAATCAACCCTTTTACTAGTCAGGAAGAAGATAAAGGATTTACCCCTATATTCCATAAATCAGGGCATGGAAGTAAGGACAGAGTTTTAAATATACAAGGAGGCATTTGATCTGGAAGATGGATACACAAGGAGGGTCCAGAGACAAAACATAACCAATCTGAGCTAATCTCTCCATCAGTATCAGGGATAAGCACCATGCAGCAAAACCAACAAACCTCACAATAGTTATTGACAATAAAACCCTTTACTTCATTCTGAACTTTGCTCATTAGACAGTTAAATATATCATTTCAAAATGATCTTCTTTTAAAAATCTTGAAAATTATTTGGGGCAAAGAAGCAATTAACTCAGCCTGAAGCAGAATGCTCTCAACTTAGTGTTTCATTGAAATCTCTAAAAATGATACATTTCAGGTGAACTAAAATGTTCCATTGCAGTTGGACTCCAAATGCATTGCCTTTCACTCCCAGTTTCCCAATTCCAGCAACTCAAAAAATTCTTCAGATAGTTCTTGCCTTATCAGAAAAATGAGTCCCCCAAGCTATCCAGTCTTTTGATCCGCTTTATAAGGCATAAACCTCAGACAGATAAGATATGGTTATGTCTGAAACTAATTAACAGAGCCATGCTTTTAGGCAAAATAGGTTTCTTTGAGGTGTTGGGAGGTGAGAAGAGGTTGGCAGAGCTCCTTGAGTGTGGAAAGACCTCGGCCTGTAGCACCCTGCTTCACCACACACCCGCTGTCTCAACATCTATGCACCGGTTGTTCGCTGCTCTGCTTTCCTTGTTTGTTTTTTACTGCAGATATGAAGTACAGTGTGCCTTGCCCCATTTACATGAATGAAAAGACCTATTTACAAATACATCTTAGCCTTTGCAAATCTGATTTCTCCCTAAATATTACATCCTTTCCTAATTCCATTTTCACTTTATGAACTTTTTAATGTCCTGTGATATGAAGATGATTTCACCAGTAAGAACAGACTGACTGATTGGATTATTTCCTTATTCCATACAACAGCAGTCATTGTTTACTCAGAATAGGTAGCTCATTTCCCCCCTATTTCCACACTTTGAGATTAAATTAATTTCCTCATTTCATTTGTAATGATGAAAATAAATATGCATTTTTAATATATATTTCAATTAGACTTTTATTGCGACTGTTGGTTTATTTTATACGAAAGACTACAAAATCTAGGATTGAAATACTCTAACACTATGGCACAGGATTTTCTCTAGGAACCTCCTAATTCTAATTTGAGTTTCACAATTATTTTTTCCTCTATTGTACCATGAAAGTAATATTTAATATTTAACTTCTGAAACTCATTTTTTGCTTACAGATTACAGAAGTGCCTGACTCTAGGCAGTGTTCTATATGGCAATAACATTTATGTAATAAATTAGTAGTATCTCACATTAATATAATCCTTTTCATAAGATATAAAAGTAAATAATAATTATGGTTGCTTTCCTCAGACTGCCAGGACACTGATCTCACGTTTTACTTTGCACATCATCAGTTGTTTTCTCCATTAGTAAATGAGAATTCACTAGTGCAAAGTTTCTTAAATTTCTTTCAGCAACAATGCTAGCATAAACATTTCCCCCCTTATCCTGCTTGTTCCTAGTATTCATTTTTGCTGTTTATTTTTAACCTGGACTGGTTCCCAGATCTATTCCATTGTATGGCCCCACTAACAGCTCTTCTGGCATTGTTGATGGGGTAATGTGGGGAGAAAGAATGGCTGGAGACAAAGAGGGATCCTTAAAGTTGGTACTGCTACAAAAGAACACATCTGAAAACACAGCTTTAGTTTTACAATGTATCTTCTGTATTATAGGATACTGATCTGAACTGAGCTGTGGACCTTGGAGCACAAATTACGAGCATTTAATGTTCGTCTGCTGTTCATCTGCTTTAGACCCACTACTTGCACCAGCTGCTTCTATTGATACCATACAGCAACGACTCTGTTTGTTGACTACTGGAGAGCAGTGAATGTTCTTACTACAAGTTGGGCTTTGGCAGATGAGCATTTGCAAGCCTGCCTCTAGTAATTTGAGGTATTGCTGCCTCCAGGTGTCCTTTTCGCTCTTCTGCCAAAAATGCCTGTCTGGCAGAGTGAGCAGAAGGGAATGCTTGAGCCTCAGCTGCTCCAAATACAGCGCGTGGTATCTCAGCTCAGCAAAACTTTCCCCCACATTTCCTCAGCCTCCTGCACCACTAGAATTACTTTTTGGGCACTCCAACTCCCAACTGTGAGAAGAATTTTATTCCCATAGGACAGACTGAGGAGGAGACTGGATGGTGAGCTTTCATGTGCTTGCAAGGTATTCTTTCTGTTGCTGCTCTCCTGTGTTCCCTTGGCTGCTGTGTCCTTACCCCCTTTCCCAACCAGATTCTCTTCAAAGAGGCTCTGTGTCTGTCCCAGATGCATTGCTTTCTCACCTACTGCCTACAGCACACTTTCCTCTCTGGTCCTACGTAGTTACCAAGGTGGGGACACTTTCCTCCAAGAAGCAGTGCTGATGATGCTGTATGATCAAGCAAGGCAAATTTGAGTGGCAGTGCCAAACTCTTCCAGGGAACAGCAGAGGCATGGGCAGGTGTCCCCTTGCTGCCTTCACTGGGGTGTGTGAGTGGGGAGAGGCTAGGCAAGGAGGGTGTGGTTAGATGGAGAAAGTAAAGTTTGACATTTAGGCCAGATTCACCAGAGTTAATCTCTAAACCCCCTTAAACTATTGCTTGCATAGGAGTAGTCTAAAAGTGCATTTTTCTCATGTTTCTCCATTCTGTTACTGATCCAGAGTCAAGAGGCTTGTGGTCAGGATTAAAAACAAGGAGACTCAGCCTGTGTCTTTTTCAACGTTAATGGCATTTGTGACACATCCTGAGTTATGACTCTAACAGAAAAAATGTCTTATGACCAGAGTTACTTGGGTGGAGCCTTTAGCGAAGCAAAAGCTGAAAAAGAGCCCATCAGTGCTTTCTCTTGATGATTTGAAATTGTAATCTTGTTATGAAAATTAACCTTAGGAAGGCAACAAGGAGTTTCCAGAGGAGAACTGTTGCTAGGGACTTGCATGGTTTGGCAGTAAAATACTGCCGTTTGTAATAAGCAATTTGCTACTGTTGATTTAATAATATTTAATAGATGGTACTCTAAATTTCTATGTTATTCGTAACACAGTTGCTGCCTCTGAGCTTTACTGTCGTTCTCTCTTTAGAAAACACAGGGTATATCTACATAGTAGATACAGACCTGGAATTACACAGCCTGTGCACTTGGACCAGCAGTCACTCACTGGCACCTCGGCAGGATTTGTCTCCACATATTCTCCCATTGGCTCTGGGCTGATGCAAAATGATATCAGCACGATAAAAAATCATGTGAAAATAGTTGCAGATACCCCTTAGGGGTATCGCTTAGGGGTATTACCAGCTAATCTCTCCGCTAATCGAGGAATACAGGGGGACATGAGGAAATTCTACCTGCCCGCCTAGAAGAGCAGCATCACACCTCCCACGGGCTCCCCCTCTGCCACGCCGGGCAGGTGGCAGTCCCTGCCTCTGGTGCTTTTACCGTGAAGCTGGAACGCTTTGGCTAAGCTGCAGGAGAACACACACAAACACACCCGCCTCCGGCCCTGCTCCCCCGCCGAATGCAGCGGGTTGTTAAAGAGGGGTGAATTGCATTTTCTCTAAAAGGACCACAGCCCAAGGATAAAAAAAAAAAAAAAAAAAAGAAAAATATGAGAGGTCTTTTTCTTTGCAGCATTAACTTTTCTGGACCACTTTTCTCACTGGTTGTGCTACCATAACACTTAGTTCATAACAAGAAACTTTAAGCCTTCACTGCCTCACTCCATTTGCCATTAAACCTCCCCTAAAAGGCGACAAGCGTCTAATTTTCTTCTCAATCCATCTGCGACTTGTATCGGCGCCATGCTGAGGGCAGCAGGAGCCGAGGGTGCCGGGAACACTCGGCAATGCCCAGAACCTGGAGCTCGTGTTTAAGCCACAGCTCCCTGCCAGCTGGAGACACATTTAACATTCCCTGCATGACTTCGGCACTTCAGCCACTTTCCCACATTCCACAGCTGGCCTCCCACCACCGCTCAGCCTGCAAGCACACACCACACCGGGCTCGTATTCTTGCCATCAATTCTCAAGCACAACTTGCTAGTGAAAGCACCGGAGAGTTCTGTTTAAAGTGTGATGGCACCGTAAGACCTGCGTGTCCTGGCGTCTCCGAAGTGGCAAGGCTACATATAAAGAAGTACTTTCCCTATGCTCTTCAGCTCTTCTGTGTTTTATAAAAGCTCTGCATATCTTGGGAGCCACAAAATGGTTGGGTGGCAACCCTGTAAAGTCCCAGAAAAAACCCCTGCTACTATGAGTAATCCCAGTGCTGTACAACAGGACACATAAAGTCCTTCAGGACTGCATCCATGGAGGTTTATTGTTATGTTAATAGTTCTCTTTTCTGACTGCAAATTCATGTTGCTTCACATGTATGCAACATCCATTTTTGTCATTGTACAGAAGTTTAAAAAAAGGAAGCATGGAGTCTAGAGATGTCAATTTTTAATACCATAGTTAGCTTGATGGGTTACAGTGGTTTGTATTTTTTTACATCTACAAGTTGAACTGGCTCATGCCTTTTTTGTCATGCTTCTTGTGTCATGAAAAAATCAACGACAACAGTTTTCTGGAAGAATTGATGAAGAAATCTAAATTCAGTAAATTTCAGTGACAATTCATGACAGCAACATTCCAGCAATTTGTACTTAGAATTTATCTTAAAAGTAAACCCAAAATTATTCAAACAATTTATAGGTTAAGCATCACGATTTTATGGTGATCACTAGGAGGGAAGCCTATTGTATGGTTTGTATCTGGATTCCTCACTTATCTATTAACAATCACATCAGTGGTTAGGGACTGAGCAAATAAAGACTACTTGCAAAATTAAACCTGCATGTCTGGGTGTGTCGGGCAGAAAGGTCTACAAGGTCATGTTAGTTTTCCCTGGAAACAATGAATAAGTGAACATATATCACTGAATTTCTGGGGTGCAACACAGGACTATTAGTTCCACTGAAATAATGATTTGTGTAGCTGAAGTGATCTTGACATGAATGTACAGCAACTGGATGTATCGGGTCTAATGAGATAATCACAACAGTTGTGAAACTGGACAGGAACAATGCAATGCTTGGGCATTTCTCATGTATCATGTCAGGCCTGGTTTGATACATTAATAGGACCTCATCATTCTGTAGCATCTTAAAGCAACGCGACTTAGATCCACACATATACCAGAAAATATTTACCAGAAGATGTATTTTATTTCTATTTTATCTTTTGATATTTATTTTAACACTTACTTTACTAATGTTTGAGTGAATGCTTTAGAAAATTAATCCAGTCATATTTATCACTGAATTATAAAGACATTTGGCCCACATTTTGAAATACCAAATAACATCCTGTCACTTACTTTTAAAAGCTAAGTCACTGTTAAGAGACAAGTAACACTCAAATAAGATGGTAGCTTCCCCTTAAAATTAAAATAATTGGAGAAGTATTCTTTGTATAAGTTATTTTTTAAAAACTAGTTTTGAGCAAAGTGTTCGTTTGAGTTAACATAACAAATGAAATACACTCTAGCTAATACAAATTTATCATGGAAGCAGTGAGAACTCCTTATCTGCACCAGGATTACTGACACCAGTACACAGAGGGAGTAGCTACAAATACATGCCATTATTAGAAGAAAATAAGGTGCTGCCAGCAACGAGAAGGTAGATCTATATTAGCAAACATTAAAATGTTATTAAGGCAGAATTCTTTACAGCCACAAGACATGCTGTATAGCATGATGTTCTTATAGTCTTGAAGGAAATGAGATAGTTGCAATTGAAAGTGAACTCTAATGGCTTTTGGAGTTTTTCTCTCTCCATTCACTGGACATAAGCCCATTCAGGTTAATATGGGTGATGTTACCCATAGATAGCAACAAAAATTTCACCAAAACCCACAGGGAAACCTCTCCACACAGCGGAGTGTGTGCACAGTGGACGCAGCTTTGACTTTACTGATGTGCAGCAGCCATGTGTATATTAATACACATGTGCCTCTATGTTTGGCATTTCCTTTTACTCTCCTCAGACTGTAACTCTCGCACCCCTGAGTACCAGTCACTGTCCAAACCCAGGGTGCCCCCACAGGGAGCTCGTTTCCAGCCTGCAGGCACAAAGCTGTGTACCAGCAAAAGGTACATTCCTCTCTCAGTCTACCCAGTGGCTACCCATCAATTTTTGCACCTGGACCACCAAGATACTCTTTTAACTTCGCAAGCCAGAACCTTCCTTTGGCTTCTAAGAATATACAAAAAAACCATCTAATTTAAAATAGAAAGAACTCATTAGATACTGAAAGAACTTTTTTGTATTAAAAATATGAGGGAAAGGTACTGGCAACAGCTGGCAATATAACATGAATTGCATCTGACAGAACGGCCTAAGTCAAAGGACAGTAATTTGAGAAAATATACTTCAAAGGTAATAAAGTCCACGCACATTCACTTCATGATTGGGCTGCTTGGAAGAGCACTTTCTAATGCTGTTAGCAAACATGCCACAGGATTGCTAATGAAATTTTTTATCTGCTTCTTACACAAGAGTCCATGCACTACTCCTAAATTCTGATTTTTTAAAGCAATAATACTGGCATGTCACTGTTCTCCAGCTAAGTATCTGTCCAGATAAATGAGAGGCCTTTTTTTGAAAACTGAAAGTTATTCACCACTGAGGGATTGAGGGTCTTGACAAGATAAAATGATTATTTTTTCTCTTATTATCAGCTCTGGTATAGAGTAGAATATAATTATTCTATCACAACTGTAATAAACTGCAATTTCAGACAGCAGTGTGAATAATTTTTGGTCAATGAGCAGTAAAAACAGCTCAATGAAAGTGAAAAGAATGTATAGGTTAAACATCTTAATTTCAAGTCTGCAAATAACACAAAAACCTGTTTTCATCTCTGATGAGTGAGTGTTGGACTATCTGAAATTGCACAGGATTAGTACTATTCTAACAGAAAGCAAAGGTCAAGAGGTCTTGATTAAGAAAAAGGACTTCTAAAAGAAAACATTGTCTATTTGAAACAACTGCAGGCTCCTGCACCTGAGGAGGAATAACCCCCCACATCAGCAAGGCTGGGAGCCAACCTGCTGGGAAGCAGCTCTGTGGAGAAGGACCTGGGAGTCCTGGTGGACAACGAGCTGTCCATGAGCCAGCAGTGCCCTAAGCAGCCCAACGGTGTCCTGGGGTGCATCAGGAAGAGCATGGCCAGCAGGGCAAGGAGGTGAGCCTGCCCCTCTGCTCAGCCCTGGTGAGGCACATCTGGAGTGCTGTGTCCAGTTCAGGGCTTATCAGGGAAAGAGAGACATGGAGCTCATGGAGCAGATCCAGCAGAGGACTATGAAGATAATTAAAGGACTGAAGCATCTCTCTTACGAGGAATGGCTGAAAGAACTGGGCCTGTTCAGCCTCCAGAATAGACAACTGAGAGGGGACCTCATTAATGTCTGTCGGTATCTGAAGATAAGGTGACAAGAGGATGGCCCAGGCTCTGCTCGGTGGTACCAAACAATAGGACAAGAGGCAAAGGGCAGCAACTGATGCCCAGGAAGTCCCACCTGAACATGAGGAAGAACTTTACTGTGCAGTGACTAGCACTGGAACAGGTTGCCCAGCGAGGCTGCGGAGTCTCCCTCACTGGAGATATTGCGGAGCTGCCCGGATACAATCCTGTGCCAAGTGTTCTGGGATGGTCCCACTGACACAGGGAGGCTGCACCAAATGACCTACTGTGGTCCCTTCCAAACTGATCCATTCTGTGATTTTGTGATTTATAATTTGTTTGTAAGCTTTGAACTGTTCTATTCTGGAAGTGGATGAAAGTTTGGCACATTTTTCATATACCATTCAATTAGTGTCCATTTTTCTGCAGTCATCAACTGCACACAATCTCATTAATTGTTGTACAATTAAACAAGTCATACACTGTACATTTAAATTTGTATCCTACATTAACTTCCATTTTTACACACATCCACTAATATTAAGTTTTTCACTAAAAATGAGAAACATAAAAATAAGCAGCTTAATAGGAACTAAGGGTGGCCATTTAATGAAATAACATTAGTTGCAAGCACTACAAGAACTATTACAACATACGGGTATGCAGAAGTATCCGAAATAATTTATTTTAAAATAAAAAATTAAAAATAACTAGAATAAATATAAAATAATACTGGTGATTCTGGAAACTCTTAGTGTTATAATGTGAATCACAAGTATTTCTGGGATTAAGAACATGCTGAACTGCAATTACAATTCAGATTATCCACTTTTAAAGTCTACCAACTGGCTGGCTTTTTGCTTTGGCTATCCTTTATTCCTTCAGTCATTTGTGTTTGCCTTTCATGGGTTACTATACCAAAGCGAGGACGAGTATACAGATGCTTATTAGTGACAGAAATAAGGGTGCCCAAACCGATCAGAATTAATTTTGCAATATGTTAAATAACTATTAATCCACACTTGCAACTCCCAAATTCAGTACACGTTCACACGTCCAAACTGAATTCAGGTTTTGCTGTAACCTCACCAGTATTTTGTATATATAATTTACTCCTTAAGCTGTACAGGTGAAAATGCAGTCGTGCCCCTCAATGCACTCAGCCACCATGGGATAGAATTACAAGTCAATGTTCTCTCCTCCTGTTTATGTTCTAAGTTCCAAGAATGACTATCATATGAGTACAATGGAGCTCTTTTTTAGCAGTATGCTGACATGAAAGAAAAGTTCAGCTATGTTGTTTAATCGTGTATACACCAGTGCTAGGCAACTCTCCAAACCTTACTGTAAACATTGTTTAAGGTTCATCCAGATCAGCACGATTATGAAGCTTGTGCTTTTTAGGCTTAGCTTTTAATGACAGTTGCTTTTCTTTATGGTTTTATATTTACTTCTTCTGAAGCACACTTAGAGGCATCATACCAGGCTGACCTTTTTTTCTTTTACAGATTGATGGGTTGTCCTCTAAAGCCCTTGTCTAATATTCTGTTTACATCGTGTTGTTTTCCTGGATGGAGAGCTGATCTATTGTCTTTTGTTAGTTTGTCTGGAGAACATATTCATCACTGCCTAACAAATGGCAATACTAGATTAGTAAGGAAAAAAGAGTATATTCAACAAACATGGTGTTGAAGACTTTAATGGAGCCAAAAATACTTAAAAGTTCCATGAAATGTATGGTTACTCTGAAAATATCATTCATGTTCTAACAAGTATGTATTCACATAATAATGTAAAACTGGCACCATTACCTCTAATGTATAATCATCATGAAGTTCTTCTTGTTAACGTAAAGACATCTTCAACTACAAAAATATACATATGAGACCAAAAATATAGGACATGTGCTTCTTCAGTGGCGAGCTGTTCAAAGTGCAGACTGAATGTGTGTAGGCAGACAATTATGAGACAAAGAACACTGCATTCCTAAACTTCAGTTCAATTTAAGAAGAAAGTTCATTTATTGCTGAAAGAACACAATTTACAGTGTTCCAAGTTTCTATTATATAAGTCCTGCTGCATTTTATTTTCAGCAGGACAGCGAAATTTTACTGAAGAAATGGCCATTAGATTTCATATAAATGCAGTCTTCGCGTGAAACTCCTTTTTGGGGATGAGTACTGCAATATGTGCTTTTTTGTAAATAGCTTTTATTTTGCAATGTAACAGAAAAATCAGTGTAGTATTTATCCAACCCCAACTATGTATGTCTAAAAACTTATGCAAAGTACAGCACATCTACATTTTAATCTATGTGCTTGTCAGAATCTACGCAATTCAGAGCTCTGGTAAAGATAGGCAAAATACTTCAGACTTGAACTGCAAAGGTCAGATAGAACTTTAGATTTTTAATCATGTGAACATTCTTAACTACAGTAATAAGTTCCGAACGCTGTTTTCATGATTAAGCATTTTACGAATTGTGACGCAGAGCTGAAGGTTGTTAAAACTGACAGAAATAAAGCATTAGCAAAAAATAACACCTCTGTTGCAGCTGAGATGTATATATAGGTCTTCTGACAATGAGATTAATGTGTTGCATCGTTCTTTATCAGGTCTGCGACGAGCCTGACATTATCTCCGAACGCTGGAGATGTCCCTAATCGTACCCATTAGTCACAGGATACTGAACTCACAGAATGCAACAAAGTTTTTAAAAAAGTAGCAGTCTACCTTAAACCCAAGGATTATCACACAGAACACTTGTACCACCCCTTTTGCTTATTCCTAAACACGCTTTGTGCCCTGGGTTTCCCCGAGACACGAAAGCCCCCGAGCCCTCAGGCCGGGCAGTGGATGCCTGGCCCGTGTGCAGGGCTGCCAGCCTGCTCCTGGGGGAGCAGGAGCAATAACCAACAAGCTGCACCGATTGCCAAGGACCTTCCAGTGTGTCACACCCGGCTTCCAGAGACAGCCCTCCTGGCCACCTGGGCTCACAGGAACAGAACATCACGCAAAAGAACAAATATAAGAAAACCCACTTTTCCTTCACTATCTATTTCATTTCAAATAAACATCCTCTTCTATTTCTCATGAGAATTTGCTTTCTGAATGTTTGCGTGGATTCACAGCAATTTCTTACATCAGTCAAAGGCAACAGAGAAGGGTCTCCTCAGCTAGGAGAGCTGTTTAGCCAAAATCATGATCATCACCTTCCCTGGCACAACAACACTCTAGGAAGGCAGAAGTATCACAGGAAAAAAACAAGGCAGAAGGGGTCCAAGACCCCTCACTAAACCTGCCCAGTATGGGGCTTCAGCTTGTACTGGGAATGGATTCAGGAAGAGGGAGCAGAGTTGACACTACAGAAAGAACGTCCACTTGAGGACAAAACAGCTCCTTTGTACCTGCAAGGGTCTGGGTCACTGTGAGAATGGAAAGTCAGGAAATTATTGTACATCTTAGATGCAACAAAGTTCACCAATTTATGTTTTGTTCTCAGTAACATTTTTTTTAAAATAAAAGACCACTGACAGTGCCTCAGTGAATGCTTTTGTGCAGATGCTAATAAGAATTCAGGGATATTTGCTCCTTCCTTGCTGAAACAAGTTGGTATGTTTGGAAATTAATCGCCTAAAATCAGAAATTCCAAACTTAATTGGAATGAAAAAAAAGAAGAATGTAAAAAGAAATTAAAAATAGATACTTCAAGAGTCAAACATAAAACTCTAATAAATTAAATCAAGAAAAAAACCCTTTTTTTCTTAAAGAACTATTACTAAAATCCAATAAAGACCAGGAAATACAAATATACATATTTAAATGCTTCATATAGTTATGCTCCAGTGCATCTCTAGAAAAAGAAAACATAGATTGTTTACCCAGCATAATGCTCTCCTTAACTAGAAAAATATTTAATTTTAAGTATTCCTAATGTGTAACTTGATTCTCAGTTCTTAGCTACATATCAGTCATGGGATACATTCCATAGTTATGAAGTATTACCTTAAGAGATTTCATGCTTCCAAGCACACAGCCAATTTCTGCCCTGGGATGCAAATGTAAAATTCTCTTTGAAGACTGTAAGACTCACAAAAGTAGAACATGCTGCACACTGCAACTGAGTTTTTCCTGTATTTAGCATCAAATTCTACTCAGCATTACTTATTTAATCCCATTCCCCTCCAATTTTAATTGGAGGGCTACAATTTGCCAGAGTTGGTCTCTCATGCCAACATTTACTGTAATTAAATCAAATATATGTCAATATATGCATCATAGTAAATGTGTTTTTTATAAAGCTAAGCAACTTCATATTAATATATGAATAACATAACTTTTTACTGTATAACTGTGTAACACAACTTTTTACTTCTAAAACTCCTAGTATTTAATTAAATGTGTTAATATAGTTATGATACATTCATGTAATTTCAAGTAATTACTTGCGTTTTGCACTACTGCACATCCTAGAAACCTTTCAATTTAAAATTAAATCCAAGATACCTGCGTAATTTCAGTACTTATAATTCTTGAGAAGAGAGACATCAAAAAGAACGCAGAGAAATCTCATCTGTGTTCTGCCAAGTGCTCTGCAGCCCAGTCCCGAATACTGCAGGCAGGCAAAATGCTCACTTAGTGAAGTGAATAAATATTCATTGTGCATTTATTTACTCCTGCTATTACTGGATTTAGTCATATAATTAAAACTATTAAAATCATTAATTAGAGGACAATATAGTTAATAGAGTTTTAGGTGACATGACTTTAGCACACTGAGTCAGCTTAATTAAGTCTTGTCTACATTTGGAAAATTACCAGAACTACTCTGAAATAACCCTGGATAGGGATGTGTAGACACATGAACATCTATGTGGGAATTTAATATGCTCAATAATTCCAGAAAAGCATTTCCTTATAAATTCCATTATATTTTAAAGTGCAGACAAGCTCCAAATCTTGTTAGCATCAATATTCTGCACCGTTGACAGTTTCTACTCTCTAACACTCCAGCATGTTTACTTCAGTATCATCAAACCTTTAAGGCTTCGTCCTGGAAAGAAGCAGGAACAGAAGCCTCGTGCATCTATTAACAGATTTAAATATAACTACATCTACAAGTAATTCCATGACAAGGCAATCACCTTGCAGAAGAAAAACTCCTTTTCTTGTTTAGCTGGCTTTGAAAGTGGATTAAGCTGTTTTGGACAACGGCACTTTTTTTTTTCCAAGAAGAAAGCTCTGTCCACTTGAAACTATTTGGGGATAAATTTTCCAGAATACCTAACAAATCCTTATAGCTGGCCCTCCACCAGTGCTCGCTGTGCTAATACTGTGCCCAGTGCTGGCACAGCAGTTACCGCTCAAGGATCCCTGCTGTCCGAATCAAGGAACTAGATGCCAAATACCATCCTCGGGGGATGACTGCACACAAGAGAGATGCAGGATGAAACTGTATGCTGCAAAACTCTGAGATTTTATCATTTTTGAGTGTTAACACCACCAATATAACCCTGTGTTTAAAAAAAAAAGAAAACCAACCCAACATAAAAAGGAAAGAAAACCAAGAGCTACAAAACAGAGATGTTAAACCTGAATGATATAAAAAGGATCTTCTCTTGTTTGGATGTAATTATAGCTTCAGGATAGCATACTAGAAGTGCGAAATCACTCTGCATTATTTGCAACTCCTTCTCCATAAAACTGAAGCCCTTTTGTGGGCTGTGTTGCTCCACAGGGGTAGACTGTGATAGAAAAATACAAACTCTGTGTGCTACTCCTTTGGAGTATCATGATCTCCACCACCGCCAAAGGCCATAACACAGTGATTCTGGCCACTTCACATAAAATGAATTATAATATACAGATCATTCTATTTCAGTTATAGAAACTGCAAAAGCTATTCTGCAGTGATGACTTGAGCACTTCTAACCTGCTCTTCGTTTTGCTTTTTCCTCCAAGTGATCTTAATTTAAACAGAAAACCCACCTCTCTGCTCACCAAAGCAGGCTGGAATCTTATTTCTAGTCCAAACACGGGATCTCCTCAGGCTGCAGTGATGGATCTCAGCCTTGAGCTGACTGACACATGACCAGAGCAGGGTGTTTGGACACATAAGGCTTCTGGCATAGCACAAACAGCACAAACGAGCAAGGAAAACTTTAATGTAAGAATGCATGTCTCTCTATGAATGAAGTTTAAAGACAAAAGAATATATTACTATAAATTCTAAGTTTCATTCTGACTAATATACTGCATAATTTCAACTGAGCTCTATTCCCCATGCATACTCTTCTGATCTTTTAGAGTAAGATGGGAGCCTTTTGGGTTTCTTTTCTGTTTAGCCACTTCTGCTAGGAGCAGTGATATTCCGTCTACTAAGTGGATACTAACTCCACTTAGTCTTTGCTATACTGTATATTTTCTTGGATTCAGATTCATGCCCGACCTATTAGGATAAGAGAATTTATGAACATATAAAATATCAAAAAGAATTGCAACACCACCACATCGCTTGAGAGAGTGTTCAGGAAGTTCTTGCATTTACTCTAGTTTCAGTGTAATAAGAAAACAAATGTATAAGCTACAAGAAGTAAAAAGAAACACCAAACTCTTCAGTTCTGGGAAGTTTACCTCTGTAACTTTATATTCAGTATCACAACAGGATTGCAGCAGATAAGAGGCAAAGATAACTGTCACATTTGACCCAGGAGCTCCTTTTGTCCTCTCACAATCTATATAAAACAAGGCCTTACCCAGAGGTCTTATATGTCTGCTCCCCAAATTCATCCATTGTTTTTGTAAAAATAACCTTTTATTCTTGCCGAACTTTAGCAGTCCCCAAACCGAGTTCTTGCAGAATACTGCCTTCAGTCTCCTTTTGTTGGAGATGCAACCCTCATGGATGGCCTGGCAGCTGCAGGTATCCCCTTGTGCCATGCTCTGGCACACATGCCACAGCCTCTCCATTGAATTTGGCTTCTGCTCTTCTCTGCTCTTTTCACTTATTCTTTTCCCTTATCTGTTCCCTACAGCAATTTTTTCCTTTCAAAATTAGTTTTCCTTACATTTTCCCTCCATCTGGCTTTGTACCTTTCAGTCACCTTTTCCTCTTTTCCTATCTCAAATGACAACACAAGGCTCAGGAGACAGGTCTACAGCCAGCTTTTGAGAGCCCCTTTAACCCACTTCCAGAGACAAGCTCGGTGCCGGGGGCAGAGAAATCAAAGTGGATCAGTTCCATGGAACCATCTCCTTTCTGTGCAAGCCCACCACCCTCGAGACCAGGTGCTCTGGGCCTCAACGTGGCAGCAAGGACTAACAGCGGGTACTTCTAAAGGTGTCTGTCACTTCAGTGAGGCCAACATTAAATAAAATTACAGAACGCGGACTGCTTCTCTGCTGTTATCTCAGTGGCATTCTCAGACATGATTTCCTTTCCTCTTTTCCAGGTGCTGTTCCTATAAGTATCAATTATCAAAAGATTCTCACTAAAACTGTGAAATATTTGTCACTCCCAGACATGGCTCTCAGCTTTCTACTCCCAGAAATCCCAGATCAGTCGCCCATCATCCTCTAGTAATTAGGCAAGCCAGAGTAGCTCAAATTTGTACACAACCCTTGATACTGGCGAGCCTTCTTTCTGCTGTCTCCAAGGCATCTAGAGGCTCCTGAACTCTGCTTTAAAGCTGCAGGCTGTCTGGTACGGTCTGGAGATTTTCCAGATCATTTAAACTGAAAAATGGGGGGCTGTAATAAAATAAATATTCAACTTAATATTATGTTTATTATTTCTTGACATAAAAGGAAGATTCTAGTGCACGATTTTTATGCAAAGAGTAGATTTTAGGGACATTTAAAGTAAAGAACACATGGAGCTCAGTATCAGTGTCAAGAGAAGGACTGAGGTCCTAATTTATGAAAAAATCACAAACTAGTGCCCATTTTACACATGAATGCCTTCATTACACAGACAGCAACCCAGAGTATTTTATAAACAATACATGCACATCCATACTTCACTAGATTGCCCAAGATCTAAATTACTTGAAGCACAGGCTATCCTGCAGAGTAGCAACCACACTTTCAAAAACCAAAGAATAACAATAACTACTCAATCAAGGAAATTGAACCAACTGTGAATGTTTTTGAACAACTGGTAGGCAAATCTAAACATATCCAGCACATTGTAGAAATGCGTGTACACAACCACCACCAGAGCACTGGGATGTGCAGCATCCTCCCTGGATGACAACAGCAGCACAGTTTCCATCAATGAGAAAGACAGAATACATTTTGGAAGACGACACTCAGATAAACTCCTACTCTTAAAAGGTGTGTCACAGAAATGCCAGGAGTTCTGTTGTTCAGCATATACACATTTCTAAACTCATATAAATATCAATAAAAGAGCAGCCATTTATACTAACCTTGACAGAGCTGAATAGAGTGTAAGTAAGCATGGAAAATGACCCATTATGTTTCATATGAATAAAAAAGGTATCTATTATTCATTTGATCATTATTCAATTATTCATCTGACATAGAATTCCACTTTCAATTTTAAAAGGAAAGGGGCAACAAATATAAAATTTGCATAGTTGCTTTTCTGCCTCTTCTGGGGGCAACATGGCAAAGTAAACTTTTGTCATTCTCTTTCATTTTTACCACGGTATTTTGCTATTTCTCCCAGAAAGTAGCATAGCTACTCAGCATGTAAATGTTAGATGCTTGGTAACACTCCTCCCCAGTCCCAGGCCCTCAACTAAATAAAATTCCAAGAACAGCATTTAAAATCGCTAAGAGCAAAGACAACCCCACTACACAAATGTATCTTCATTTTTTTCCCAATTCTATATTTTTGGAAAAATCTGCACTTTTTAAAATATTTGGATAGCCTAGTCACCATCAAGGTAAGCATTCCAGGACAAAGAAAAAAAATAAAGAATTGTTCAACTGGCAATTTCTTTTCTGTTATAATGACTTGCAGTGATAATGCTGCTATCTTTGACTTTCTGGCAATGAAAGTCATCTTAGGGCCAACTTAATCCAGTGTTGAGTCCCTACATTTATATTCTGGCACCTAACAAGAAACCTTATTTTCAGAATTAATGGACAACTATGATCAGTTTAGTTAGCAGTGTAAAAATGAACTGACATTTGGTGGGTTTTACATGTTTTTCTCATCACCAATCTGGTTGACAACCATAGCTGTGATTTTATTTTTTTTAAGATCTAGTAAAAGCAGCATCTTTAAGATTAACTCCAGGATTTGGGAACATGTGAGTTCCTATTATTATACCTGCCACTGAAAATCCTTAGAAAATCTGGGGGAGAGTATATAAAAGACACTGGAAAGAAGTGCTAATAAAAGCAGAGCGAGCTAAAGAAGTTCGGTGGGTGGCTTTGGAAGCCTTTCATGTATCCATAGCTCCTGCAGCTGATGAACTTACTGTAATTTGGAAGAAAAGTCATGTGAAATATAGCAGAACTGTTAGTGAAAAGCAATAGGAACATGTAAATTCTTCCAATTTTTTCTACTAGAAAGAATACTGCCTTCCTCAGTATTCTGCTGTACCTCTGAATAATGTCTTCTTGGAAAGAAACAATATTTGGGGGTTAATTATTGTTTTATTTAATTTTTAATCCATGTTCCAGACAAAAACTTATCAACATATTTAGATTTGATGCAGGAACAAGAAATGTCAGCCTAAAAAAGTGGTTTGGTATAAGAATGTATACAAGTCTATCACAATTTACAGCATAATTTTGTAGCACTACAATGTTCTGCCAGGAGAAAAATAAATAGACAAACCTAAAACCTCAAATTTTAAGCAGCTTAAACAAGATATTTGCTAAAATGGGATAAGGGAATTTGCATGATTTATGATTATTGAAATGTCATTTGCATATTTGTATAATGCATGTTCTGTTAAACAGAAAAAGGGATTTCCTTCTGTACCTTTCCTTTGCAAATTCCATAGCACAGCTTACAATGATGGAACATGGAAGGAACGGTAACAGTTTCTTTAGAGCCTCTTATGCTGATGGATGGCTCCCAGGGCCAGCCTTACAGAATCACACACTAGTTTGGGAAGGACAACTGGAGGTCGTGCAGTCCAACTTCCCTCCAAGAGCAGGTTGCTCAGGACCTTGTCCAGTTGAGTTTTTTATCATCTCTGAGAGATTCTAGAACCTCTCTCAGTATCTTCGGGCCACACTTATGGCGGAAAAAAAATTTTCTTATGTTGTGACTCGTGTCCACTGTGTTGCACCCTACTGCCTATTCCCCTCTATGATAAAACTACCAGCTCTGTGGACAAGGGGAGAGCAGTGAATGTCATGCCTGGACCAAGTGGAGCTCTACAAGTCTATACTGGGACTGGCGTGTTTAACATTTTTACCTCAGAGAAGGGCAAAGTTCTGCACCTGTAAAGGAAGAGTCCCTTGAAATTATGTCAGCTGAGAACTGACTGGCTGAGGAGCAGCTTTGCTGGTACAGACCTGGGGGCTGTGGCAGACAGCCAGCCAAGCACAAGCCAGCATGCTGTGGTGTTCCTGCTGGGCTGCATTCAGCAAGGGAAGTGACTATGCCCCATTTGAAAGGCTCCATTCAGAACCCCACAAGCAGTGTTGACCCCCCAGTAAACGTCACTGATAAGCCAGAGCGAGTTCAGTGCAGGGCTGTCGAGATGGCTGCGGGCTGCATCACATATTCTGTGAAAGGCTGAAGGAACTGGGTTTGTTCAGGCTGGAGAAACGGAGGCTTTGGTGGGAGTTAATAGCAGCTTTCCATTTATAGAATGCAAATCTGTGAAGAGGTTATCAAGCAGAAGGGACCACAGTGGTCCATGGTGTGAGGATAAGTCAATGAGCCTAAGTTGAAACAGCAGAGGTTCAGACTGGAAATAAGGAAAAAAAAATCACTACAAGAATAGCTAGCATTGAAACAGGTTGTGCCGAGAGGCTGTGCATCTCCATCCTTGGAGACTTTCAAGAACAGACCGAATAATGCTCTAAGCAACCTGGTCTGATCTTCTAGACAAACCTGATTTGAGCAGAAGGCTGATTTAGAGAGCTCCTGGAGTCCCTTCCAACCCAAATTATCCTGTGATCCTATCCCCATGCATCTCCAAGAAATGTCTGGCTCCACTTTTTCAATGCATTTTTATTTGATACATTTAGACAGCAATTAGATCTCTCCTTAGCCTTCTCTTCTTAAAATAGCCTGCTCTTCTAAATAAAGCCATTTGTAGGACCTGGGCATAAAACAGGGAAATACACATATTCATCAGAGGAAGGAAAAAAACCTCACCCAAATACAGATGTGGGAAGAGCAGAAAACTACTTAAATATAAGCACTGTGAATACAGTCCAGTAAAAGGCCTGAGCAGTGAGAATAGTGAATTGGGGAAAGAAATTTGTGACTGAGAACAAAGAAACTCCTTCTATGATCCAATTCCCTGTGTTCAGAGAAATTGGAGTTTGACTACTCCGTCATTTATTCAAACGCATCAAAGAAACTACTACCTGGAATAACAATAATCTGAGCTTTCGGACAACTGACTGGGTCAAAAGAAGTAAGAGGCATTCTGGAGTCTTTGACCTTGATAGGAGGCACGTTTCCCCCTCCAAAATCTCCCCACATATTCTCCTCACTTTCATATGCAATAGTCAAAAGCAAATGGTCACTAATCAGGAAAGCTACCCAGAGGAAACCAGAGGGTCACTGACACTATTCACAAAATTCAAAGTTTGTATCATAAACCCTTTTTAAATGTTTTTTCTAGGAGACAGAATGTTTTAGCTAGTACTTTTCCAAATGAGTCACTAACACCCTTGTCTTAATTCTGCAGCTGCTGCTAATTTGAAGTGCCAGCCTTCTCCCCTCTTTCCCCAGAATGAAATAAAATATCAATGTTGCACTGTGCTGAAAATGGAAAGTTAGATGTAACACTATGCTACAAGGCCTCTGGAAGTTTCATTTACATTTGATTCTGTCTTTCCTCTCAGGCCTATACCTAACTTAAGCCCTCTCAGCAAATTATTTCACACTTAGCTCCACAGTCATTGGTCCTAAGAATGAAAGACAGACTCAAAGGGTTTTTTAACACTTAGTGCATCTAACACAATTTAAAACAACAAAAAAGAAGATAAAGTCATAGAAAAATGATGTTAACAGTTATCTGCATTTATGAGTAATCAACAGATTTTGGTAACCTAAGAGCCCTGTTGGCCAAGGCCCCAGAAAACCTTTTATCCAGAAGAGCTACACAGCACCGCTGCATCAGACAAAAGAGAGACCCAAGAGGGTGGACTTCTTCTGGAGACAACTTCACTCGCAGCCATGCAAATCTCAAACTTCTTAAGTATCACATTAGTTGCTCCACTGTAAAAAGGTGCTGCAGCTGTGGGGCTTGGGGTTAGTTTTCAGCCAGATTGGTTTCTTGATTCAGCTCATTGACCGATCACACGAATGCTAGGGCCAGCACAGGGGAAGGGAGAGGAATGGGTTGCTGGGAGCAGTGGGGGAAGACAAGATTGCCCTTTTTGGCTGCTGTGCATAGTTATGTAAAATTAAAGTGATTATGTAGCTATGGCCTGAGGGATAGAAGAGGTCACAGATACTACCACAGCCTATAAACTGCTGTGGAAATTGTGTCAGTGTGTGTTGCCAAGAGACAAGCACAGGAATTTATTTCTTAACCTGTTGTAAAATCCACCAAGTGAAGCCTGTTCACTCTGCCTCTCTAGAATACACCAATACTTCCCTCTCAATGCACAAGAGTCACACCAAACATTTTGTGTTCCACTTCGTGTCAGTAGCCCTCTTTATCTACCTGGAATGATTCTGAAGCATTTCTCACAGGCCTTACATGCATGCTGAGATTTCAGAAATTTACCTTAAATGTATTTTGAAATGTTTTCATTAAGTGAGAGCGACTGAGACTAAACGTGCTCTTACAGTCTCAGACCATGAACAAGAACACAGTGCTCCAAAAGCTACCACGGAATAAGTGAGCCGTGTATCTGGTTATGCCTACCCATGTCCAAGCTCTTTGTCTTCCTCAATTCTGAAATAACTTAATTCAGCTCAGAACTTACTGAAATAACATTTAAATGCAGATCTTGGTATTTTCAGCTGAGGAAGACTAAGAAGATGCATGAAGTCATATAATACTTATCATCTATTAACCACAGTAAATATGACCTGAATCTGTTTTGTGTCTGTTTTGACTGAAATTAATCAAACTCAAATAGAACATGCTTTTCTAACATTTTTCACTTTTTTAGCAAAGTAGGAGTTTTTCCAGTAGTGAAATAGTTGTGAATACTACTTTGCCCAGGCCACAAGAAGTCTATACAATTGAACAAAAACAAGTATATCATTTTAGCTAAATCTGAGCATACATCTTCAAGGGACTACTTCTCAAACCAAAAGCGTAATTTAATGAAAAAGAATTTATTTTTTAAAATCATTGTTAATTGCTCTTGATTATGGAAGACTGAAACTGAAATATGTAACTGTACCAAGCTATATTTTCCCATTTATTGCTACACTTTTGTTCAAACTTCTTTACTACTACCACAACCATATTTCTTTCACTAGGAGCACTGTGTTAGTAGCATCAATTACCTTTCTGAGTAAGAGTGATGCATCTACTACCAATATTGATAGCTCAAACTTTGCTACTTGGACTTCGAAGCAGATGAAAAATTGTGTCCAAGGCCTTTTTTTTGATATATATACTAAAAAGATATATTTCTTAAAGGTATTGTTTTATAGAATAATAGATTTAGAAAACAATGCTTTACTACACTGTATTATTCTTCCCTGGAAAACATGAATAATTTTGCCTACCTTTTCTTTGTTCTTTCAACTCTGAGTAGAAGCTCAGAAATTTACTCAGGAAATTTCATCCTTGAGACTGAGACCTAGAGACTCATGCTCTAACTAGAAGCAAAGTATTTAGAAATATATTGCATGCTCAATTCTGGTTTAAAAGTAATGAGAAAAAAACCTACTATCATTATTAAGAGTACCAGCTGAGTTTTGAAAAAAACATACTTCATAGAACTGTTTTATTCAAAGAAAATTAGCTTCTCCCCCCACAAACTTATTGCACACCTTTCATGACTGCCTTGGGATCCTGTGCTGAAGCTAAAGCTAGAAAATATACTAGCACAAATCAGACATTGTGTAATTCTGGCTTCTTACAGCTGTTGCCTACCTACTGGATATAAACTTCACATTCACAAACTCGGTGCCTGGAGGGGGTTAACAATCAAATACAAAAGGAAAACAGCACTGAATAAATGTCTCAAGACTATTTCAAGTCATATACAGGTTTATCACTTTTCTGTAAAAGTCAGTCCCATAAGACCATCAGACTCAGGATCTGCTCATATATCTGCAGTAAAGTTACTACAGAATCACAAAGAGGGACCAAGATTTTGTTGACATTTGTTAAATGAGGCAAATCACACAGTATCAAATTAAGCCCCAAGCGCGGTGTACTCTAGGGATGAGTTTAGTCTCAAACTTCTAGAAACTACAAAGCTAGTAAGGACCTGTAATTTCCACCATTAATTCAGTGGAGAAAATATTTTTTACTTTGTCATTTGCAAGTTCAGTCTGTAGCATGCGTGTATTTATATCATTCTTCTCTATAAAGAGGTTGGATTCAGGGAGGAAAGGTGCGGCTTTTTCAAAACTCTTTTTAAAAGATTCTCTAGGAGAAAAATACAAAATTAACACATCTTATGGATTCCATTGCTGCTTTTCCTTGATTCCAGCCCCGATCACACAATCTCTATGTTGCACTCCCTAACTTTTGCTCCTCTGAAGATTATGACCATCTTGTCATTGCAAATCACCTCCAAATTAAGCATGATCAGCATAACTCAATCATAAATCAAGGTTCTAGTAAATGTTGCTTATCTGAAATCAAAGGCAAAACATGTTCACTTCAACGAAGCCAGTCTTCGAGATAATGGTGTTGTGAAGTGTTTCTACATTTCATGTTCCTTTATCAGAGTTATTTAGAGATTTAAAACGATGTACATTAAAACATATGATATGAACACTTGCAGAGCTTTGTATGAACTTTGCTCAGCCCATTTCTAGAGAGGCTTTTGCATATACAAGAATTATTCCAGCAAGAGTTTCTAGAAATACTTTCTGAAGGGCTTATTTCTAGTTCATCACAAGCTACCTGAACCAAACTTTAGAAGTTCCAAGTAGCTATAACTGGGACAAGGATAGAGACGCCCCTCATAAAACAAGGTGGCTGGAACAATTATGTAGAACACCCATTGTGACCAGTGATGAAAAGTTACTGGTCTGATGTATGGATGTAAACAGACATTCTCAGTTTTGGACTGGGATGTTTGGAAGAAAAGAAAATGCTCTTTCTAGATAATACTCTTCATTTCTCTCTATTTTCCAGCCTCTGAAATAATTCTATAGACTCAGAGTGACTATCTTACCACCAAAATGCTCAAGTTTTTCTTAAAATGGGTGGATTTTACAATTCTTTCCCTTCCACAGTATAGTACGTATTTGGAAGGAATTCTTTGGACAGTTGCACAATAAACCTCCAGCCTGGCTGGAATGGGAGAGAACACATTCAAGCAGCTGAGGAGAATAATGGGATCAAGTAACTGTGGAGACAAAAAGTTTGCCGGCAACTAACCTGTGCTCTTTTTTTTCTTTTATTTCAATGAATTTCTAAGCTCAGTCAAGAACCACAGAGATCACAACTAGGGACAATGAGTAAAACTTCCCAGAATATAAAATGTGCAAATTACTTCTGTCCAACCTTATAAACACATGTACTGCTTTACTGTAAACTTGTCTTTTACTATGTCCAGATTTTGCAGTCTTAGTGCATACGGAATAAATCTAACTAAACTGATTAGAATTAGGAATCACTGATGCTGATGAAAATCAGCTCATAAGCTACTGAAACTTTTTTAAGGGCGACAGACCTGTGCTTGGTGCAGAATGCAGTGCCAAGGTACACATTGGCAGCAAACAATTAGCCGGTCCTACTTCTTCTTTAGAAGCAGAAGGTTCTACATCGATCTATTAATTTCATATACTGACACTAAACTGCAGCTTATCCCATGTCTGCTAATAAGACTACTTCATGTCTACTTTGTTTAATACTGTTAATTGATTTCCTTCTTACTCTGCCATCAACAGGCTTGGATAAAAATTAAGTGTACCCATTTTAAGGTTTGCTCTCAACAACCTGAGAACAAGGTTTTGACATGGCAGAATCTGCCTGCTCACTACAGTTTATATCAATCTACAGTCCTGCCTACAAACCCACACAACTTCTAGAAATATTAGTTCTTCTCAGAGCTGCCAAGGCACCAGTTTCGCAGCTACCGAATGATAAAGTTCAAAGCCCACTCGAAGATAATTTAGCAAGATTCACAAGACTTCATTAGTTCTAGGTTTTGTTGCCTAATACCATAAAAAATAACTAGAATTCAAGTATCACAGAAGTATTAGCTATGACTACTAAATGATTACGCTTTAGATAAGCCATGCCATCTATAGGAAATGTTGCTGTCTTCTACGAACTCTCTCTTACACAAAGAGCCTTCCTTTATGACAGAGAAGATTACTAGTGGAATTAGTCATATTGCCACATTATTCTCCAAGGAAAAACCAGTAATACAGGTAGTTATCACAATCTAGTTGTAAACTGTTGTGTGCATTGCGACCCTGAATTCCATTTGATATGGGAAAACAAAACATAGACTCACTTTTATTTCTTACTTGACCAAAGCAAAAAGACTATGGCCTGGACATGTCCCTATACATTTGTATTTGTTTATGTGTACTCTGTCTTGTTAAATATTACAATACTCTGCCTGGCACAGCCAGGTTTTACTCCCGGGCAGACAGGCCTTTAAGCACTGATAGAACTCACGTAATCTTAATGAAAATAATTTTCCAAAATGTTGAAATACAAAATCTCTCAGTTATAAGTACAGCTTCAAGTATGGAAATGAAATACAACTGAGTGGAAATTTGAAAAGCAATGTTACAGAAACATGGTTAAAAAAAGCACCTAAACCATTAGAAACACCCATTGAACTTGGAAAATATTTTTGATGCTCTCTGACAAGCCATACAATGCTGCAATACAGGAACTGTCCTAAAATATACACTCATTAGAAGACACAAAAATTTAGCAGATATGTCAAACATATCATTCCAAAGTAAAAACTGTCCTAAAAATGAAGGTTTTACAAGTTTCAGCTTAAAGCCATTTCAAACTGTTTTCATTGCCATAATGATATTTCATTTTAAAAGTCTTCTTCCAATGTTAATTTTCTTCTTTTCATTTCAGTCCATGGTTTCACTAATCTCTTTTGATGCTGAGCTGCCTAAGACTAGGGGGAGGGAGTTGCTGAATCACAGCAAATGTTTATATTTCCTCACAGAACATATCACAGAACCAGCTTGAATACTTCATGAATAAGACTGTGAAGATCATAACAGTCAAATAGAAAATCTGTTTTTTAAAATCTATAACATATCTGTAGCAACTAAAATAGCTGACCACATCAACATTCTAACCTAAAGAGCCATTAAGAATGTATGCAACTTATCTAATGAGTATTTTTGAGCACTCCGCATAAAAACTCCTCTTCAAGAAATTCCTGTCACCTCGTAGCTATTGATTTGCAGATTATTAGTCAGCAGATTTTCCATCGTTATTTAAATAAGGATAAGATGAGAAGCAGAACTTCTGGTTTAGGAGATTTTCCTACCTCCCCCAGTGTAATTGTGTACCATTACCCATCATTCATTCTGCAAAGGCGATCCCCTTCTATTATCATTTGTGCTTAATAAAAACCAAAGATTTCTCCAGAGTTACTGAAAGAGTGGACATAGAGTGGACAGCGAGCTGTTTTAGGGCCCAAGGAATAGAGCAGCTAAAAACTATGAATTAAATTAACATTTCTACATATTCAGAGGGGATCCATAGTGGGAAGATTGCTTATATTACTGGATTCTGCATACTTGAGTATCAAAACCTACAGTCACTGGTCCTTGTATCTATACCAAGGAGACACCTATTTTTCTTTTACTTCTTCTATAAAATCAAGACCTCTGAAAACAGGAAACTTTCACTGGATCTCAGATATTTCATTTCATGTGTATGGGTCAAATGGCTCTGTGTTCCCTCTGCTGAAACATAGCAATATAATTTCAGGCTGTATAATTTTAGAGCAAAGACTGCAAGACAGTTTGAAGATGTCATTGATTGTAATACAAATCAATATTAAATTATCTGTACAGGAAGCATTTTCAAAAGACGGTCCATCATGCTTTCTCATAGGATCATGGATTTCTAGGATCATTCTTTACTAACTACTATAAGCTATTACAGTTTCTCTCCCTCTTCAATTATTTACAGGTCAAAACAGCCAAGTGATACTGCTTTATACATATTCCATGTTATGTACTTGGTTTGTAACTTACTATTGCCACACAAAACCATGAAGGTAAAAGTTTCTGAATAAAGACATTTGTTTCATTTGAGAATGTACATATAGTCATACAGCTAAGTGATGCAAAAGGCTGTCCTTTAGGCATTCCACCTTTCTTTAAAATAATGCTTTAAATATGTATATGTGTAAACAGTACTGCAGCGATTACTCTGCAGCTTAATCTTTAAATGGCTATAGTCTGTACATCTTTAGCCTGATGTCGATTACACATTTAACAGATTCGTAATTTCAAATCACCTAAAGACCTTCATCGCATTTCTATCAATTTCTGTTTATATGAAAGCACATTTCAAAGCCTCCTCATTGCTGCCTTGTAAAATGTCTCATGACTGTCAAATGGAATTTATTTTTCAGCCAAGCAGTATAAAATACATTTCACAATACAGTAACACAAACACAATAAAAAGAAGATCCTATCAAGTGTGCAGATAAAGGGAAAGGATTTCTTTCCTGTCATTGCCAAAGAGGGAAGACAGCTCAAAAGCAAAAACAAATAGAAAAATCACAACCAAACCCCACGCCATGGTTATAACCTCTAAAAAAAGTTCACACATTGAAGCCTCATATGGGTCTGTTTTGATTTGTGAGGAGTGTCACTGGTGGTTGGAAAGGCTTATGCTAAATGTTCCAGACAGCTGATGCAACCACCTCTGCATCTGCCAGTTTGCAGCATGATGCTTCTAGAGCAGTGGGGCTGGCTGCCCTTAAAGACTTGAAGGAGAAAGGGAAAAAGGTGGAGATCCTCCACCGCAAGAACTATTAACATCTATATCACCGCAAACAGCAGCTACCCGTGAACAACATTAATCATCAGGAGCTGGACCCTTAATGCGTTTTTTAATCCAGTTTGAAAACTGCGAGGTGGCAGCTCACAAAGGTCCAACTCCACAGACAATGAGTATCCACCCGAGTCCGACAGCTTCCCCAATGCCCGCATTTAACTGGAATTACGGCCATCCCCACCGCAGCAGTAAGCACGCCCCGCCGCCCCCCGGGATGTCACAGCACCCCCGCCGCGGCTGGGGCACGGCCCTGGCAGCCCCGGCCGGCCCAACTTCGGGTCCTCTGCCCGCGTTCCGGGGGCTGCGCCGGGCGAAGGCAGCGGGAGCGCGGCCCGCAGCGCTCCGCTCTGCGGCGGGGTGGCCGAGGACGTGGTTAGGAAGGAGGAGACACGCCGAGAGCCCTGGGGAAGAGGAGGGACCGACAGCGGGAGGGGAAAGCCGAGAGGGGAGTGAGGTCGGAGACTGCACGGTCGGGAGCGAGGGGAAGGGGTGGAAGCCCGGCGGGGGCTCCCGGGGCGGCGGCGGGCGGCAGGAAGGGGCTGCCGGCTCTTTCCTGTCTCCGTCCCCCGGTGCAACCTGACCGCCTCCCCCGGGCCGTGCCCCAGCCGCGGAGCCCCCGCCCGGGCTCGGCCCTGTCCGGCCGGCCGGAGCGGGGCCAGCCCCAGACCCGCCGCGCCGCCCGGCGTGCCGGACCCTACCTTCGCCTGCAGATACTGGGGGTAGTAGTAGGTGGTGTACTGGGGGTACATCTGCTGTTTCCACACTTTGCCCATGAAGCTGGAAATGTAGCCTGCAGTGCAGGGATGGGGGGGTACTTTGGGGGGCTCCAGCCGCCTCTCCGTCTCTCTCTCTCCCCTCCTGCCTCTTCCTCTCCGGCGGCGGCGGCGGCTGCTGCTGCTCCTCGGCCGAGCCCAGACCTTCCTCCACCCAAAAGCCACAGCGGAGCGGAGCGGGGGCAGGCACTCTCGCTCTCTGCCCGGGAGTTCCTGCCAAGTCCCCGCCCGGCCGGGCCGAGCAGCAGCGGCAGCGGAGCGGCGGCGCGGGGAGCGCTCGGGGCCGGCGCGGCGGTGCCAGGCGGCGGGGCAGGGCTGGCGGAGGG
>VWPU01006696.1:0-37544 GCA_013398955.1 Callaeas wilsoni
CCTGTCCAAACCGAGACAATCTGCTTCTTTTCCCACACCAGTATGCAGTGAAATCTTGCTCCTCAGCCTACTGCATGAGATGTTCCAGAATGGGCAAAATTATGAAGCTTGTGAGCCAGATATTCAGTGGCATGTCTCAGCAGTCTAAGGTCCTTGGCTGTGTTGATATGCTGTATCTCCTTAAAGCAGCAAGGAGATCACAGAATCACACAGAATTGCACAATATTCTGAGTTAAAGGGACCCACAAGGATCACTGAGTCCAGGTCTTAAGTGAATGGCCCATATAGGGATTGAAGCCACAGCCTTGGCATTACTAGTATTGTGCTCTAACTATTTGACATTGCATCTTATCCCAGCTGTAAAGCCATGCTAGACCAAGAATAAACCACTAAGATAGAGATCACCTTGCTTATACACTCTGAGTGTGTCTGCTAAAGTAAACAAAACAAAAAGGCACAATGACATGGTTTAACATAATTCTAGATTTTACCAATACCTTCACAATGGAATGATACTTACCTTTACGAACAACAGGACAGGTCATCTGGAGCTGAGAGTGAAGATCAAGCCATTCATTGGTGGTGTTAATGTTTTTCACAACCTGTTATGAGAAAAATCTGTCACCACTATGCCTTAACAAACTTCCATCTCGTAGAATAGATGTAGATTTCCTTTTACTACTATTCTTCAGCTCAAGCAAGCATTCAGCTATAAGTGAGGCTTTTCAAGAATTATGTCAAATAACTTGGTTACTATACTTAGAACTTACTATACTTAGAACATATCATAACTTGGTTAATATACTTAAAAACTAGCACTATTACACAGGAGGGAATCAGTGCAGAGTAATTCCTTTTTGCCCTATATATTTCACCCCTGTGGCACAAACAGCTCTACAATAAAACATTTATGTAGAGCAGTACACATACATGCTCTGGAGTGCTCTGTAATTACATGTGTTATTAATCTTATAGCCTTATAATCTCCAATCACTTAAAAGAAATAGTTGTGACAGTTTGGAAGACAGCACACTGAAAAGTCATTGATAACAAATAAAAAAAAATCTCATGATACCTTAAATAAGAAGAAAATCTCATTTTGTCTTTAAGCAGTACAAACAGCATCTTGTACATAACTAAAAGTTGGTTTAAAAAAAGTACTCCCAGGCATTATTCATTGATTTTAATTTTCCATTAATCTGAAGAGTATACTCAACACTACCAAGAAACCTTTTAATAAAAGGCTTCAAAGTCAGTATTTTCCTTTTATTCAGAGAAGCACCTGAGCCAGAAAAAAAGCGGAGGGGGACCACAACAAATAGAAACTTGGACTTTCTGAGAAGAAAACAATGCTTCCTTGGAAAAACACACTTCTTACATTACATACCAGTATGTTCCTACTGCAGCTAACTGCATTCTTCATTGTAGCCTCCCTGTAAGTAATGTGTCTTAATCAGTAATTCCTTCATTTGGATGTGCATTAGTCTCCTGTACATTGAACTCCTACTCAAAGGCAATGACTTAGTTTTGATACCTTTTAAAACTGTGTGTAGTTCATCTCACTCACCTATATTCACATATTTAATATTAATATTCGTCCATTCTTGCAACTCTATCAGTACACCAACAAGGGCATCAAGAACTCACGAAAACAGCTTTTGTAGGAAAAGAAATGTGATTTTAATCACTAGTCAAAGACTTTAAATAACTGATCACCAGGTTAAAACACCAATCCCCACCCAAGCTGTTGTTCTCCACACACCTCCCAAGACTATTGATACCATATGATGTTCTACTACACACCAAACTTCCTAAATTATGAGCACACCTACTCAGCAAAAGCCAAACACGAATGCAACACAGGAGCTTTCTTTCAGTAAGTTAGCTGAAGAAAGCACTCATGCTAGACATGGGAGAAAAGCCTGTTTTTTTCCCAGCATAGACAGACAAATTATTCAAGAACACTTCATTAATGTGAAAATATACCCCTGCAAAGCTGCCAACGATAGGAAAACAGACCATGAGAGACCAAGTTCAGTAACTACCAAGTATAAAAACTCGTACACCATAAAGAAGGTAAATTTTTCTTGCATGTATCAGTTTATTTCCTAAAGGCATCTAGAATATAATTATTTTGGTTCTAATCTTTTGAGAAACAGAACACACAGCTCTATCTTAACCGTAGTTGTGTTAAACAACTTTCAAAATCTTTGCTATGACAACCATCTCTTGTTCCATGCTAACACTATTTTGCAAAGTAAGTATTACTTTGTGTATTTTCCCCCTGCCCTAGAGCTACTGAAGCGGTACATGGTGCCTTTTCACATGCTTTATAATGCGCAGAGCAACAGCTACTATCTCAGTTCTGATGAGGTTTAACAGTTCAAAGACAGGTCACAACTTACAGTCTTGGACTCACTTCCAGGATAAGCTACAACTATTTATTTTTTTGTTACCGTAGCAGGAAACTACTGTAACTAAAGCACTGAATCTCTGTATGTACCTGACAAAGGAAAAGCTCACAATAAAGTAAGACATGGGGTATGGGGTGGATAGATGAGGAAAACATTTAGTTTTAAAAATATCGTAGTGTGCTGACTTTTGCTGGGATGAAGTTAATTTTCTTCACAGTAGCTAGTGTGGGGTTATGTTTTGGATTTGTGCTGGAAACAGTGTTGATAATTCAGGGACGTTTTCTACACTTGCATAGTGCTTACACAGCATGAAGGCCTTTTCTGCTCCTTGCTGCGCCCTGCCAGTATGTGGACTGGGGATGCACTAGGAGCTGGGAGAGGACAGAGCCAGGACAGATAAACCCAACTGACCAAAGGGATATCCAAGACCATATGGCATCATGGTCAGCATATATGGAGGTGGGGGAAGGAGGAAGGGAGGATGGTGAAAGTGATTGTTTTCCTTCCCAAGTCACCATTACATGTGATGGGGCCCTGCTTTCCTGGGGATGGCTGAACACCTTCCTGCCCATGGGAAATGGCAAACGAATTCCTTGTTTTGCTTTGCTTGCATGCACAGCTTTTGATTTACCTATTAAACAGCCTTTATCTCAACCCCTGAGTTTTCTCACTTTTACCCTATTGATTCTCTCCCCTATTCCAACAGGGGGTAGTGAGTGAGCCAGTGTGTGGGGCTCAACGGCTGGCTGGGCTTAAACCATGAGGGAAAGATGGCCACAAAGATCTCCTCTTTAGCTTCTTAGATGCTATCCTACCTGATGACAAAGACAGGGAAATATTAAGGACAGTAGGAATTTAAAGAGTATTTTTCCCAAATACTCTAGAAGAGTCAACATTTTGGTCACAAATCTTATGTGCAGCAAAAACATCTGTGACATGTACAGTTCTTGAAACACAAGTTTACAGCCTTCAGTTCCAGCCTTCTTCTCTGAATACCTCCTAGTCCTAAATGCAGACTTTAAAAAAATCCCATCTATTCAATGTATCCTTCAGGGAAAAAAAAAAAAAAGTGCTTCACAGTTTAGTTTCTTACACTAGAATCATAGAACCACATGCTTCTTAACTAACACAAACTGCAATTTCCATCACTCTGGGGCAAAAGTGCCATATGCATTTTCCCCTAGAGCTACAGGGACACCTTTTAAATTTCTCTGATCAGCCAGAAGCCCATGATGTCAACACCACCCTGCCCACCACATAGCTGGCACTTTGATAACTGAGATGACAGACAAAAAATTTGAGCTTCCTACCCAGCTCTGAGTTCTTGTTCTTGAACTTTTAATTCCTGATTCCTCATATAGCCAAAATTTATCTTATACTAACAGCATAAGGTATTCATTTTTCCAGATTACAAATGACTATCTGTTTTTACACAACCTCAGTTGCTGAGGCCCGGCTCACATGAACAGGTACTGGTACTTACACCTGAATGGCCTCTCAGCTCAATTTCAAGTTAACTGTAGAAGTCCCAACAACTTCAGTGAAAGCCAACATCCATGAAAAATGCTATTGCTGGGTTCCTACAGGCCCATGTGTTAGTTCATTCAACCAAAAATCAGTTCCGCTTTTTTTCCCATCACCATGAAAACTTTTTTTTTTTTGAGAATACATTTCTTGGCATATTTAGATCATTTTCTTAAACAAATCCTTTTTTAAAAGCACTAATAAAACATGCTGTTGAGGAATCACTCTCCAAATAAAAGCCATGTAGCTTTTCACTACATGTACTGCCTTGTTTTGATTGAGAGTTAAAATGGAAATATTTTTCCTAGCTTTTAAAACAGACATATCCCTGGATGTACCACTGTCAGGCTTCTGCAGTGAGTTAGTACAATCGAAAAGTAAAACCTCACGCTAGAGAGAACATATTCATAACTTCTCGCAGGCATAATATATAATTTTAAATATGAGGAGTGAAAAAAAAAGAAAACAAGATTAAATGAAATTTTTAATTTCCCAGTGAACAGAGGGAGAATACTAGAAATTAAAGAATACAAGAAACTATTATGCATGTTTAAGATTAATAATATACAAATAAAATAGACTGTATGGTGCAGATTTTTCAGTCTGAAACACACAAATACATTTTCAGGAAATACTTTGAGGTTTTTTTGGCGAGTGAATGCATTGGGATGGAATACACAATTTTGGAATTAATCCATAAACTTCATTCTCATAGTTCCATGCATTTCAGAGTACCTATTTATTTAGCTGCTTTTTAATCCTTAAACAGTTCTCTTTCACCAGGAGGACACAAAAACCTCAGAATGTGGCTGGTGACTTCTCAGAAAAGCACAAAGAGTATTATATTAAATTCATTCCAATGATACTAACTCAGCACCAGACATGAAAAGATTATCAGAATAGTAATTTTATCTGTCCTAAGTAACTGGGAGTTTACGTACCAAGACTGCATTCTTTCTTGATCACAGCAGTTTGTCAGCACAACATGTAAGGATGTGGACAAGAATTTCTAGTCCTACAAACAGTATTTATACTGAATTCCATTAAAAAGAGTCATCGGGTTAAATTCCTTTGTAGCCCCTGTCTCCCCTCTGTTACTACTCTGAAGCAGCATCTTTTAATATAACTATGAAAACCACAGTCATTTCATTACTGCAAAACTCAGTTTTACTGGTGAGATTTGTCCACACATATTTTCCTTACGGAAGCTGCAAGAGTAGCTTTTAAAGTCAGTTTTTCAACTCACTAAAAGGACTATAAGGCAGCATTCTTCCACCAAACCATGTTGGGGACAGTCATACACTGCCAGATTCCAGCTCTAGTGTGAAACTGGAGATCTTTGTTTTGCTAGAATTTTGCTAGAAGGGGCAAATCCTCTAGGCTGAAAATGCTCTATAGTGGAAGAAATCCATGAACACATATTCATTAATGAAAAGCTTCTCTTTTCATACTTGTTCTCTTGTGTTTCCCCCCCGCCAAGCTCAAGTACCCGAAAACCATTCACGATATTCTTGGAGCTACCTTAAAGCAGCTCCAAGATCAAAAGGCACTATCAAAGCTAACTCCCCTACTTCTTTGAAATTATAAAGTCTTGGGTTCATACCTTCTTAGGCACTGAACAAACTTCTCTTGCAGATGATGCATTTATAAAGTCTCCCTCTTGTCTGGATACTCTGACAACTAATACAATAGGCATATCAGCACTGGATTTTCAAATTAGATCTCATCTTACCTTGTTTATTATTCCATGAAACTTGCTGGTACTCTGGACCACTGTCAAATTTAGTTGACAAATTTAGGTCAGTCAAAACTGTCAATAGTTTTTTCCTTATCCTCTCCAGTAGAATTTGAACAGTAGGATTATATATCAGATTATTTGTAAAGGAAGGGGTTTGGGACACAAAAAACATCCTTTGACACATACAAATTTCCTACATACATCTTGTTTCCACACAAAATCCAACTAAAGATATCAGCATATTATCAGCACTATTTTCAGAAGGCTCAAAAGGCAGATGATTTGTTAGCTTCAGGTGAATAGTGGGACTTATATTGGTTTTATTACATTTTAGTTTCTTAAAAGAGCTTTTCCCCATGCTTTAATAAAACAATGACAACTATCATTTTCATGGTTTAATTGCCTCCCTTCTGAGTTTACCAGACAATGAAGAGTGGTGTTTAGGAACCTGCAAGAATTGCTAGGCAGAGTGCCAATACACAGATCTAAATAAGTGAAAGGAAGCATAATATAGTGCACAGAGTAGTAAAAGCAACAACATATGAAAGATCCTACAGCTTTCTCAACAGTCATCACAAGTCAACACTCCAAAATCTCCAAAAACCTTTCGTCTTTTAATGTCAGAGAACATTTTTTATACGTGAGTACTTGGGCAGTTACATAGCCCTCAAATAAAAAATGAGGTAATGTATGTAGCCACTCAGTTACAAGAAAATATATTTATAAAACTAAGCTCTCTATTTTTCTTTCTTTTTTTTACTCTTCCTTTTTTCTTTTTTAATAATATCCCAAACACTAGTTTGTGCAATAGATTTGCTTTGTACCAGAAGGACACGTAGACATCTAAGATCAAACCTGTATGCTCCCATATCTGAAATATCTGAGGAGTAAAAGAGAATATGTATTTTTAAACTGATGTGTCCTGAGAATAAGTAAATGTTTACACCTTGCAATGGACTCAACAATCATTAAAAAGTCACTAAAAGCTTCAAATCCGAAAAAATTCAGATTTTCAATCTGAAAGCATTTAATCCACTCAGTCCCTGTAATGCCTGTCAGCCTAATAAACCTCCACTGCCAACTGCTGTGACTTCCACTCTTCGCAGAAGTACTGAAGGATATCTTATGTCTTTCCAGGCATCACCACAGAAGTAGAGCAAACTTTTTACTGCATTGTAAATATCATTAATTTATTCCAATAAAAAAGTAATTTAAAAAAAAAAAAATCTATCTTTTCTGTCTACCTGGCAGAAAAAAAGAAGTGTCATATAACTTTAAAGAAGGAGGAGGGAAAAAGTAAAGAAAAACCCCAAACAATTAAGTCTGTTACCTTGTCAAGAGCTCCTTACTCACAACTGATTATGAAGGTTTTAAGGGCGACTGAAAGTAAAATCTTCTGCATAAAATTTGTGATAGTACTGTGGTTGCACTTGTGAAAACTGGAAAATGCTGTTCTTGCTAATTAATGCTAGGATGAACAATTTTGGAGTGAACAGCTAAAAAAAGCAGATCAGAAATTGTATACCTGTGATGCCTAACAAGAAAAGTCAACCAACAAACAAAAACCCAAAACAAAAAAAGCCCTGATTAGTCTACCTATCCAATTTCTTTTTTATTTTGCCTCAAAAATACTAAGATGAAAATCAGAAGTAGTACTTAAAGCGATGAAATTCACGAATAAAGTACAAGGGAAAAAGAAAATCTCATCTTTCTCCTGGTCTTTGTGATACCATCAGGCCAGCACAAATGCTACAGAGAAAGCAACAAGCAAAAACCAATACAAGACTGCCATTTAGACTGTTCATCTACTCTAAGTCACGTCAGCTGTTCACACCACCTTTATTTACCTAGCTGTAATAACACACATTCGTTTCAGTGCCCTGCCAGATCTTTTAGTCTCTCAGCAACTAATCTGAGCACAATGCTAAGATTCTGATACTGTTTGATTTCTACAGTTGCTGCTGCCTCCTTCCTCCCCCCCGTTTCAGGAATATGGCACAGTACTTGGATGTCTTTTAAAAATGTCATAATAAGAGCAGTAATTTTTTTCTTAGTTTGCTAGCTGGATTTGAAAAGTAACTTCTCATACTACTCATATTATATGAATATAATATGTTATACTGTAACATGTGTTCGTTCATATTGTAATGCTTTGATTTACTGCAAGAAAGGTCAGATCATCTATCTTCCTCTTTTAGCTTTCAGAAGAGAAAAAAATGAAAATGTAGAACTTCAGAAAATATCACCTCCATCAAAGTTTACAAATACTCAGAATACATCTGATTACCCAGAAGATTTGACAACCTGCAAGAGGCCCTTCCTCTTCCATTTAAAGTGGTACCCCTTGTGCATTTACCTGTTCTTCAAGGTGAAACACACTACCACTGTAATATTGAGTTGCAGAAACAGCCACAACAACATCACAAACTAGAGCTAGAAATCATATCCTTAGTTTCAGAAATAATCTGCTGTGATTTTTTCCGATGGAATCTTTCTTACAACAATGGAAATAAAACTGAAAATTCATTGAAGGAACCAAAGTGTAGAAGTCCCTGGAAACATAGCATACTGTGCTCCTTCAACAAAGCACATAGATTTTCATTTGTAACTTCTATTTATTCTTTATTTATTCATTATGTATTTTGTGAATTCTGCATGTCACAGATAACTTGCAAGGAAGAGATGGGTTAGGCTTTGTCCTCCTCCATGAATTTCCAAATTCAGAGCTTCATTCCAAGGGTCTTAAATCTATCTCACTCCTCTACTGCCTATTAGCCTGCTTAACCTTTACTGTCAACTACTGTGTCTTCCACTCTCCCCAGAAGCACCTAAGGATCTCTTACGTCTTTCCAAACGCCATCTGTAAAAGCACAGCAAACTTTCTACTGTGTACATGATGGTGTTGATGTCTTAATAACTAAGGGACTTTTCCAAATCAGTGAGCTCAGATCAGCAATCAGAAAGAACAAACATTTGATCTCAGACATAATTGACGTCACATTGTGTATCTTGCAGAAGCTGTTAACAGGCTCTCCTTTTACGAAGTGAAATGGCCCCATTAACTTCTCATTATTTTGTAAGTCTGAAAGCATAAAAAGCAGAAAGGCATATTTGTACATAGCCAAAGAAGACTTGCCAATTGCTACTCACATTTTCACAATTCTGATTTCATGTACCAATAACAGTAGTTTTTAGAAAACTAGCAAGCTATCTATAAAGGCATCTGGAATTACAAATGAATAAAAATTGTCCAGATGGTGTTTTCTTTGAAACAACTGAAAGAAGGATTCTATATACAACAGTATGCAATGTAAGTTAGGATAGTGTCACAGTGCAGGGCACAGGTAAAAGACTTGGCAGAGCCCAGAATCAGAGTTATGCTCCTTTACATTGGCAACTTTGATATGGCAACGGACTATTGTTATTAACACATGCCAGACACTGCACTTTGAGACAAAACCACCACATCATGCATGCTCTCCAATAAAATACTGCAGCACCCCGAGACAAATGGTTGATAAAGAAAGAAAAAGGCTCAAGGAGAGGGAAAATTCTTTTACATTTGTCTTTGATGGTACATGCAAAACAGAGCGACAAATATCAAGTAACACTGTGGTCATGATTTTTTGAAAGGAAAGCAAGGCAAGCTGCTTCACTCATATAAGCACCAGGTAAGATCCATGGGGAATGAAATCCCATGCACAGCAAAAAGGAGATCTGTGGAAGCGTCAATTTTTTAAAGGAATGATGCAGAGATGCAAAAAATCCCACCTTGCTGGGTGGTGAATATATATAAAAGAGGAATTTGGTCAAACCAAAAGCTTTAGTAATCTGAAACTCTAGAAATAGTCATTTAAGGAAAGAAAAATAGGTCAAATGGACCTTGGAGAAGATTAGGTATAAAAAGAATAGACTGAACACGCAAGATAAAAAGCAGAAAAGCACAGGACAAGTTTCTTTGATAAGAAATGTGTTTATATCAACAAGAACTTCACAATAGCTGTAGTGCTCATTTTGAAACCTTCATCTTTTTACTCATCCGCATTTTTCCACCTCAAAAGGAGGTCAATCATACTCAAAACTGCTATGCAAACATAACTAAAACAGAGGCAATAATAAAAAATGGTAGTAGGAATTCTTTGCTTTAAAGAACTGATTGAGATTTTTGGGTGGACAACACAAAAAAGCTGTGGTTAAAATAATTTGCATGCACTAAAAACAGACGGCATAATTTGCTCATCAGTTCTACATAGGTAACTCATAAATGAAACACTATTGGGAATTATTTAGGCCATATGCATATTAGCATGCAATTATTCACAACAAAGCTGGCAGAAGGATATGCCATGGAAACACTGAACTCAATGCATGACTGGATTACTATGATCTTCAAGTTCTCAATGCTTTCTTCCCCAGGTCCTGTGAGTATAACTTTTGTACACATAACTTTTAATGAATGCTACCTAAGTTAAGATGTTCAACATTCAGATTATCTAAGAAATTCAAGTATTTTAAAATCCTATTTTTGTCTCCTTTTGAGGGCCATTCCACACAGCTGCAAACAGACAGCTGAAGAGTGGAAGAGATTACCTTGCAGGATGTGACAGGTAATATTTGAGATTCTTTTGATAGATTAGATAACTGTTTAAAAAGCAGTTGAAGGAAGTCTTGAAGGAAGGAAAAAAAAATCTGGCTATTGCCATGACTCCTCCTGGTTTCCATGGAATCACTATGTATCACTAAGACTGACTATCTGCAACAATTTCAGCTGGTCCAGGCTGGTGCTACTGTGGTCCTGCCTTCCAAGCATGCATTCACTACATCGTTATTATGCACCAGTGCTACTCCCGCACCAAGAGAACTCACCTAGACAATTAAACTAACAGAAAGAGTAACCTACCAAAGAACATTAACTGGAATGGAACTCCTTACAACAGCTTTGATACGGTCACCCCTAAGATCAAAAAGAAACTTGGGAGGGAATGAGGAAGGTCATGAAAACTGAGACCCCCGGTCCATGATGGAGGAGAGACAAATCGCCTCAGTTGTTTCAATCACTCACTTTTGCATAACCTCAGTCACTAGTACACTAGTGATAAAAAGACTGAGGAAGGAAAAACACTAGGAAACAAGACTGAGAGACAGATGGAAAGAGGCATTAGCAGCAGTGCCCAATGGGCCAGGCAACAGGACCCGAACTGAGTTCAACATTAGCTTGAGGGAAATAGAAATGCATGGCTAAGGTTACGTTCCCAAATGTATATTTATACAGCAACCTGTTTTTCAGGTACCTAGCTTGTGTGAAAAATAAGGTCAGTCAAGAATGGGTATAGAAGAATGATGTAAGCACCAAATTCAAAAGTTGTGTATAAATTCAAGATGAGAGATACTCTAAGTTATGTTACTGAGTAACAGAATCTATTACAGCCAATTAACTCCCTACAGACAATTTTCCTTCAGGAAAGCTAAAACTGTGATTAGTAGAAGTTTTCCTTAGACTACTACAACTTAATTTTGGTTAGTGTATAGAAAGCTCACTTTACTCTTGAAAAGGATTTGAAAAAACTGTCTCGTACCAGCCTCAACAGAGAACAAATCCTACATCACCAAAATTCCTTCAATTAAATTAAGATGCTTTTAGTTTCCTATAGAGTAGAAGTTCCTCAGATACATTTCTGAAATCATTCACAAAGCTATAGAAAAGGAAACTATTACCTCATTTTATGAAATGCCTTATAAAGCACGAAAGTTGGAGTCATTTTGGTTTAAAGGAGCTCTCTAATGTATTTCTTTTTAAACCACAGAGAAAGCTTCAAGGGAGAAAAGAACAATTTCAGAAGCTGCATAGGACAAAAAACTCAAAAAACATGATTAATACAATAATATGAATTTCTGAAACCAATTCAGTAAAGAACTGCTCAGCATGTAAGGAAATAGTGCTATTTGCCAGAGCTCCTATCATCAAACCAGGACAGATATTTTGCAGCCACTAGAGTAGAACTGCAATATGGAAACCAAAAGAACTGTCAAATTTTTTAAAAAATTATTCTATTTTCTGACTGGAATGAGGCTGCTTAAATGTACAGGTTACTACCGCCCTTATAAGGAACCATATATTTCTGTTCCCCAAGCCATGTGTTGGATGGACAGATCAGAACGAGCAACTGACTACTTTTTTCCCCCAAAAGTATGCTTTGGCACTCAGCTGGATTATGAGCATATTTGCACTGTAATATACAAATCCAAACCACATCAACACACATACCTACCCTACTAACACCAAGCAACATAAGATGTATCTTGACAAGAAACATGTACAGTTGTTTTAAGGTATGGACACCTAGTCACAGAATTTTTAAATGGCAATACAAATGTTTTTAAATAAACCTTTATAAGTAGTTATTTCCAGACAAACGACGTAAGCAAATTGTTTTCCAACAGTCTTTCACTTGCCAAACCAAACTGAAAAACCTGTCCCTGAACAGTTTTGGCAGCAAGAAAGTAAAATGAAGTCATTACTAGATGTTTCTGACAGTTCTGAAACACTCTGTTATACTTCAGATATTGCTTATACTCCACATATAGCTGCACCACTTTAAACATTTTTGTATTAAAAAAATGCAAGTTAATAAGAGGCACCACCACAGTCTTTGTCCCCAGGAACTTCTTTGCAAATGACTAGATGGATTTCCTTAAACAACCTAGCTGGAAATACTATGGGAAAATTCAAAATCTTAAGCTATCACTGTAAGCAAAGAACACATCTGCACATAAATTAGCCTTTTCTATTTAAAAGTGTCCATGTACATGAGAACAGGATGTAAAACAAAAAGAAGACAGTTTACCACCACCACCAAGAGTAAGCAGTGGGTGATAACTTTGTAGAAGAGCCATACACAACCTGACACCAGAACTTGTGAACTCTTCCAAGGAAAATGAGTGTGAATTTTCCCGCAAATTAAAAGGTCTCTGAATTCTTGAGAGGCTTGAATAAGAATCTCCTTCCTTCATACAAAAGCCCTTTGAAATAATATCTCCACCTCTCATTGCATCATCATGACAGAGCTGGAATCATCATTATAAGTAGGTTAGAAAAGGCATCCAGTATTATCTGTAAGTCAGTTAACAGCCCACACCATAGTTTTCAAAAGGTAAAAATACAGCTTTCAGCATTTAGAAAGAAAAAACCCACACCAGTAATCACAGCTTTTGCTCAATGCATACTGTTTTATGAATCGTTAACCAGAAAAAGAAAAGATTCTGACAAGATGAAACATGACTATGAATATTACAAAGATTCCATAGACTGAAGTGAAAAAACCCCAACAATTCAGTCAACGCATTCTCCCAGGAACAAACTGTTCTTACAATTTAAGATGTACAATGCAATAGCCTATTTTATTATATTCCTTACCTGGCATTAATCAGCCGTAACGTCTGATTAAATAAATTAAATACCTTTTTCAACCTATGATTTTACCAGCTACTGGATTGGGGATTTTTAGCCTGAGATGACAAAGATCAGTACACTCAACAGCACATATTTTAAATGTATTTACCGAAAATTGCCTTTCAAGAGTTGCTGTTAACAGTGTGTAGCCCCTGAACTTCTCTGTTTTCTATCTTGCTCCCAGAAATAGGGACTCTGATGTAAGAGAAAACTGATATTCATTAAAATTTCATTCTAGCTAGCTATGCTTTTACTTTTTAGAAATAAACTGGTCTTCAGTTTTGCTTGCAATATGGCAGCATTATAAGAGCACTGAGCTGTAGCCCAGCACTAGTAACTAAGGACTGCCAAATAAAGGGCAAGAATACTGCAAGACAAGAGCCAGCCAGACAACCCTGCCTGCTTACCCTCAATCATCATTCTAGCAGCAAGGAAGGCCACAGAACAGACAGATGGTCCCTTCACTGCAGAAGCAGGTACAGCAGGTTGTCAAAAAAATGGTGATGGTGGCATGAACAATTTTCTTGCAGAGCACTGTATCACTCAAATGCTTGTAAAAGGCAGCAATTAGCTTAAGAAAATGTTTCGTTTTAGATCAGCTGAAAATCTTTACTGAGGTTTACCAGCTCTGGCTGGCATGTCTGTGTGTCTGTGTGCGAGTTAGTATGTGTACGTGCAAAAGTGACAGAGAGGAAGGCTAGACACTAAGATGCCTCACAAGGCCAGACTGAAGGTGTAATCACATTTTGAAAAGCTGCTGTTAACAAGCAGCGACTAATACTGGTCTGGCATAAAAGCTGAAAAAAACCCAGACATTATGCGTATCTCCCTTCAAAGTAAAAGGTTTTCAGTAAAAAGCACTGGTTTGGAAATTCAGGTCTGAGCTTGCAGTTCTGTTTCAGGGAATGAAGGAGTTGCTAGGCGATGGTGAAGTGAGGCTATGACAGAAAGAAGATACACAGACTTAACACAGCAGCGGATGGCAAATCCATCTCCCCTCACAGAGAAGTAGTAAAGCAAAGTTTATTTTGGTAGATGCTTTCCTTGGGAGTTTCTCCAAATCATAGCAAAAATGATGTGGTTTTCTAATTAATCTAACTAATTAGAAAAATTAATTTTATAACTAATCCTTGATTCCTTGTTCTTCCAAAAAATGTTGGTAGAAATTTACAGTAGGTGCCCGTTTTGGTACACCTGTCTCTGAAATACCTCTTGCATCTATGGGCCCAGTAGGTCACAAACCTGGGTTTGGAGGGATCTCCTTCCATACCATTGAGTCACAGGTAGCACAGGTACTCTGCATAACCAATACAGCTCCCAAGAACTGACATGTATCAGGCTGGGGAGACAGAAGAGGAATCTCTAGGGGCATTTCATACCTGCATGGCATGCATCTCTGTGAGGGTGTGTACCTTTCTTTGCTCAGAAATCAGCCGAGGCTCCTGGAACTCTGTCTCTCACGTTTGTTCATTTCCTTTGCACTGTTTATGTCCTCACAGCAAGAAGAAAACTAAATCTAGCTAAAGAGCATTCTTTCTTTCACTTTGAAGACTTTTAAGCATAAAACAGACAGGAACAGTGCAAGTGAACACAGTGAGCAGTTTGGGAATGGGGAACAAAGTAAAAATAAAGAGCAAAACAGGCAAGAAGGGAAGGGAGAAACTCACCAAGAGACTGTGCTCAGTTGAACTGGGAAGAAAGGAGGAATGGAAAGCAGGGGTGGATAAAGAGAAAGGGAACCAAAGTAGGAGGAAAATACATGTTAACAGGAAACACATGCATAGGAAATTATTTCTGCTTTGGTCTGCTAAAAACAGACCTTCAGTGCCATTAAATTTGAATGGTCAAAAGGCTACTGAGGGGAAGGAAAAAATATATTTAAAAAGTCAATAAAGAGCTGATAGCTATATTGTAAGAAAGACAGCAATGAAAACAAACTTTTTTCCTTTCTTTAATTAAGAAAAAAAAAAAAAAAACAAGCAAAAAACCCCCAGGCATATTCGATGCATCTCTGTGAGGACCACATCAAGTACAGCAATATTTGCAGATGGATCAATCTGAACAGTTAACTGTATGCATAGCTTTGACTAAAACAAAAGCAACAATACATAGTGAAAAATTCAGCAAGATATGAAACACTGCTTCTACTACAGTACATGCTGTCAATATTGGGAAACATCCTCCTGCATGGTTATTCCAAATATATTGATCTTTAGTAGAGATGCTGGTAAAGCATATTTTAAAACCCAGGCAGGCAACTAAGATTGAATTACTGTTCACATTTGTGATGACCCTCCAAGTGGTGTTTTTCGAAGCAAAACAGACACATCTGGAAGTCTAGGTGCACACTGATCTATAGCAAAAAGTTACATTTGCCTGTTCTCTGTTTAGATAATTTGATGGTTACAAAAGGAACCTCTGAACCAAGGGAAGCAGTCAAAGGAGCAAGACGTAAACCTGCACTCTGCAAAAGTTCTGTGTTACATTGTTCTTGCAAATTGAACCAAGGCCTAAGTTTCAATTTCTTTTCTATCTCTGTTACCATGGTCCAAAATTAGCCTCACGGGGATGAGAAGCCCAATCACAATAAAGCAGAAAATGTTTGAGTGAGTGAAGTTACCTCTGCAATACCTCTTCTTACTTTTATAACAGAGAGCCTTTACCACGGGCACTTAGTGCTCATGCACCCTTTCTTTTCCTCTGTCAATTATACTATGCAAAAGAAATCACAGATTGAAGAAGACAGAAAATGCAAAGATTGTATGCATAGGTTTTTCTTCCAAGTCACATACAAGCTTAACTATAGGCCCTGAGATATAAACACAGGCTATCACTACTGTGATTTACATCTCATGGTCACAATTCCAGCAAAGAGCATTCACGTGTGAATTTTAGTATAGCAGTTTATAGGATCACAGAATGCCTTGGGTTGGATGTTGTTCCAACTCCACTGGCACGGCACCTTTTACTAGGCCAGGTTGCTCAGAGCCCGATCCAACTTGACCTTGAACTCTGCCAGGGATGTGTCATTCATAAATTCTCTGGGCAACCAGTTCCAGTGTTCCATCACCCATAGTAAAGAATTTCTTCCTCATATCTAATCTATTTTCTCCCCGTTTAAAGCCATTACCCTTTGCCCTTGTCACTAAATGGCTTTGTCAAAAGTCACCAGCTTTCTTGTAGGCCCCCTTTAAGTACTAGAAGATGCAATAAGGTCTCCCTGGAGCCTTCTCTTCTCCAGGCTGAAAAACCCCAGCTCTCTCAGCTTGTCTTCACAAGAGAGGTGCTCCAGACCTCTGATCATCATTCTCGACATCTTGCACCAGATATTTTCATGGATAGGCAAGTTGCTGTCCTCCTACTTCTGCACTGACAAAAGTTACTCGTATACAAACAAAATACTTCATACGAAAGTATGACTGAAAGACCTTTGTATTCTCTCACTCTTACATTCATCCTACACCAGCAGAACTAATCTGTGTATGCTTTATTGAAGCAGAGAAGAACTCCACCTCTCATACTTTTGCACAGACCTCAGTGGCACGTCATCTGTTGCAAGGCGTAATCATGAAGCACCACACTCGACATGCAATGCGTCTCTTCCTTATCTCACAGAAGAGGAGACACCATACAGAGGCCTGAATTTTTCTCGCAGAGCTCATCCTGGACATGATGACATAATTTCTAGCTACAAAAATGTCATTCATCAGGTTTGTTCCTTTGTGAGCTCAGCGTAATTGGTAAAAAAATATTTTTTAACATCTGGACTATCTTTGTGATTTCAAATTATCTACAGTCCTGCTAGACATTTTCTAGCTTAATCTCCAAATGTCACCATTACCTATACTAATGGTCTCAGGATAACTTGAAACATGTTTGTTTTCCCCATTTTGCAGCTTGTTGTTATATAATTCTTACCAGGAATATACATATTTAATAATAAGGGAAAAAAATACAGCATGATTTCCCCACCACGCCAACACCCTATGTCAAAAGAAATTTATTAATATTTTTGAACATGAAGGCTTTCCATAAATACATTGCAAGTAGGCTTTTTGCAGAACACACCATTTTATCATCGTTAAGTTTGAGATACAAGTCCCAGGGCTGCCTTTGCAGCTCATTAAATCCATGCTATTTTGACAGTATGCTGCAGTATGTGAGCTCCTATATGAGAAAGCTTCACCACTACCTTCTTGCACTCTAACTTTGTCACTGCACACTTCTCCCAATATAACTTCCTGCTATCACTTGGCACCATGCACCACAATTTCCACTGGCCTGTACTATGTTCAAAAATGCAATGATAATGCCAAGACTGACTAAGGTCCACATCCACTCCCCTGAGGTGTGTTTCTGGACAACATTTATAACATAACTAGGAACAACTTTCAGTATCACAAGAAATGGCTCAAAAATAAGAGAAGCAAGTTGCTTCTGAAGAAATGTGTTTCCCTTAACTTCCTGCATTACTACAGCCTTAGTGAAATTGCTTTGATGTTTGGCTGCTTGCAGAACCTGGTCCTTGTTTTTTGTTGTTGTTTTGGGGGGGATTTTTGGTTTGTTTGTTTGGGGTTTTTTTGTTGTTGTTGTTTTTTGGGGTTTTTTTAATAAAAAAAAAATGTGGAAGTACTTGTGTCACATATTGGACAAAACCCCCACCTCTACTGCAGTAGCTTCAGAAGCAACCTCATAGAACAGAAACAGCAAAACTAACCCTAAGGAAACAATAGCATACCACTTTGTTAGTAAATGTACATCTTAGTTTGGTTGCATTACTTATTAAGAACACAATAGAGTGGTACAAATCCAGTATCTTCTAGTCTGAAAAAATTCAGCCCTCATTATTATTTGTAAAAGTTACTTTTATTATATATTCACATATACTTAAATAAAAGTAGTTTTTATTCTCATATATATGATGCCTCTCTTATCCTAGTTTAGAGCATAAATAGCGAAAGCCCAAAGTCTTCCGTATCTCACACAGGAGCCAGGCTACATAGATCTCTGTAAATGTCATCCCAAACAAGTATATTGTCCAAATCTCAAGAGAATAAAGAAAACACAAAGATAAACACAAGAAGTAGGAGAGGTAGGTTCACCACTCTGGAAAATTACCTTGCTAGACAAAGTACAGGCAAGGGAGTTATTGGTGCATGTTTATGCAGTGCAGAAAATCCAGGGGAAAAAAATGTGTGGTTCTGCATTAGACTAGAAAATGGAAGGTTTTTCATACACCATCCTCAACCTGATACTCTCTCATCCCTCTAAGATTTTCCACTGCTAAAACTTTTTATTGTCAAATGACATGCATGAGTTACCAGTAGTGTACAACCCTACAACAGGCACCTCATCTCTGATGAATGGTATTTAAGGAAACTCCCTGAGAAAGAAAGCTAGAACTATCTTACACAGAACTTTTTAAAAACTATTTTGTCTTGAAATAGTAGTTTTTGAAGCTGCATTTAGCATAGACTCAAAACAAAGTCCTGGATTTAAGAAATGATGGATTTGAAAAAAGACAAGGCCCCAGAGGCTGCATCTGCAATATGCTGCAGGTCCAGACAGGACTACCTCTACCACATTTTATGAGAGGCCAGCAATAAGCACAGAGGAGACGTATTTTAAAAACTCACAAAAGCAGCTCAGTTTCTTACAATCCTGTATGAAAACAGTGTATTTTGAAGTATTAACTGCACTTATTACAACTGGTTCAGGATCAGAGCATGCTTCTTGAAACACCATGATAGACAAGAATATTTATTTTTCCTTATTTTGGTTGTCAGGCTTAACCACCAGTGTTTGCAAAGAGCTGGAGTACAGCTCTGCCCACCTTTCTTGATAACTAAAGAAATCTGAAAAGGGAGGGCTTATTGGTTTCATGCCTGCACAGCAAAGCTCTATCAATGCTTCAACAGTGCAACTGGAAAGAGTATTTTTCAATTTCAGTGTCTGAGTTGCACAAAAAGGACATAAGGAATTCTAATTTGCTTACAAGAAGCTTTCTTGAGTTACAACTTCAAGGAGGCACTCTGCAGCTTACCAAACATCTAGATTTCCTTGTAGCAGTGGGATGAGTAGCAAGAGATAGAATCATTAATGTAGTGAAGCACAGACACTTATAGGCCAAGCAACCTGTGAAGTGTATATATTCAATACTATAGAATCATACAAGATGTGTTCGAGTTCTTACAGAATCAAAATAAAACTGGGGGGAGAAAAGTCACCTTAATTCACACATTTTCAAATAAAATGTTACTTGAATTTACCTCCTAACAGCCATTTCCCCCCTTCCCTAATGCAATTCAAGGCAGAAAAAACTATACTGTAAGTACTCACAAACTTGTGGTCATCACCTCAATTTTACTAGACACAAAGAGGAATTTAAAAATACCACTGTTGAGAGCAGACTTTTGAAAACAGCATATGCTTCTCATCTCCATAAAAGCACATTTTTAAGCCATTAGGCATATTGGGATGAAAGGAAATACATAAAATGTAAATCCTACCTGAGTTCAGAAAAGCCCTTCATAAGTAAGTTGAAGAATGCTGTTATACCTGCATGTACAATTTATACACCTGTATACTATATATTCTGTCTACATTATATATTCCATACTACACCATTTTGTTATATTATGATGATCATAGAATGGTTGGGGTTGGAAGGGACCTTAAAGTTAACCTATTTCTAACTCCCTCTCAAGGTCAGGAATACCTTCCACTAGACAGATGGCACACATACGTATACTGTCCTCATATACACACACAGAGATAAAGCTTATAAAATACAATTTGTTGCTAACATGCAATGATAAGCTGAAAAATATTCTCAACTGAACATAATATCAGAACTGTGAAATGGACAAGTAATTTGTTCCCATGTAACTCTTATACTAAAAACGACACATTTTTACTGGAGTAGTATCAAAAGTGATAGGACACTATACAATAACAGCATAATGAAGAGATATTCTTACATATATGTTCTTTCAATATCTGAAATACAAAACATCAAAGCAAATCTAATAATGTATTTTTTTATATCATGGCATAATATGAAATATGAATCAGTGAGTAACAGGAAGCCTCTCCAATGCATAGCTGATGTTGGAAACCTGTGAATTTTCATTATGAAAAATTGATTTTAATTTAGTCTTACACTGTATTCAGATAAATTAAAATCTTACTGTGCGGCACTGCAACAGTGTTAGATCTGAGTGGCTCCTGGCTTTCAAATCTCTTTATCATATCAACTAAACAGACAAACTACTTTTCATTGCATTTTTGTAAGAACCTTGATTAGCCAAAATTGCTGCCAATTACTGGCATTCTTAGGCCATATTGCTACACAAAAAAAAAAAATTCTTGTCAATAGGAGGTACAAGAGCTGCAGTGCCAACCATGTTTCATGGGCCACATCTAAATCTATCCAATTCTGGCTGAGCAGGAATGAGAATTTCTCTTGCCAGTGAAACCCAGATATGCAGGGATACAGTTTGCCACTGTACACAAATTTTTAAAGATGACCATGCAATGATTTTTGGTGTTAACTCAGCAGAACACTAGACAGTTGTGATTACTTTATCTCATATATACAATTCCCAGGATACCTAAGAGTAATATTTCTTGTAAGTTGGCTTTTGCTACTGTTGTCACTCATCTTTGCTAGCTGCTATCAGTGCAACAAAATTAAAACTGGAACAAACAGTATTCTTTTTCTCACTCTATATTTAATACTCACTGCACACATCTAAAATGATAGTTAATTGTCTGAGCATTAAGTTCATTAAAATATTTCCTTTCCCTGCAGAAAGCCTTATTCTCTCAAAGATAATGTATATGGACAGATGGAAGTATCACAAACGATCTTGTAACTTCCCAACATAGCTGCTGGCTTTGCCAATTATTTCCTGAATACCAGGTCTGATTCTCACGCATACACAGTGTTGTCTGTCAAGAGAACATGTGTGGCAGAACAGAATATATTCCAATATTTCATAGGTACAAATAAAAAAAGTGACGTAATAGAATATATGGCATGAAGTACATGGTCAAGGTCCAGCAGATAACACAGACATTTTACAAGTGAAATCTGACTCTGTGTGCTGCTGGAGTCTCTGAGAAACCCTACAGCAACAGCAGGTTCACAGCCTGCATTTGCTTACCCTGCACACAGACATGCAACAGGCTCTGCTCTCCTGCAACACGGTGACAAATCAGAGGAAACAAACACACAGGGTGGACGTGGGCCTCATCATGGGCTGTTAACCTTTCCTGCACTCACTACACTGTGTTACTGTCCCCTTGTTAGCCCTTAAAGGTACAGCCCCTACAACTTGCTTATTTAGTCCTTACGAGTCTCTCACATAGAAGGCTGGACTTTTGGAATCCTCACTTCTGCCAGAAGGAACTGCAGCAACTCAGCAGGTCTTATGGGGTTAGCCCTGATTTTCTCCGCAGATTTCAGATTTTAAGGGACAGCTTGTTGCGTAGGATTGACAATCTAATTGCAAGCTTTTAATAAAAAGCAAAAACTTACATAGCCCAGGCCTATGCACCGCACTTCATTAAATGTTTTTACGTCCAGTGCCTTATACAACAGATCTACACAACCAGAACTGAGGCTACAAGAACTAGCTGCAGCTTGCTGAACTACTCATTTCCACATAATAGCCAGCTTCAATTCCAGCACATCAACAAAATGTGAAGTTGCTTTTTGCCCTCTGTAAAAATTGTGTTTGAAAATTTTAATGGTGAAGACACAGTGTCCAGCAAATCTCATAAGAGCTTTAAGAAAACCACTGAAGATTTTATTCCTCATCCTTCCAAGTTTGGGGATCTCCTGCAAGTCCCAGCCTCTAGTATATTAAAGACATACTATCATTCTTACTTTGTAGATTCATGCTACACAGTATTTTTCAGAGTTTGCAAAACCCATTCTAAATGCCACTTATATCTGATAGGTGGAAGTAACAAATTCACAGAATCAATGTTCAACTGAGTATTTCTGAGGTCCCACAGAAAGACCCTGAACATCCATCTCCCTGTATCAACAGTTGCTGCTCATTTCAATTAGCCAAAACACCTAAGTAAAACTCTGTTTGCTTCCAACCTTTTCAGCCACACTTTTGCTGCTTTTAAATGCAATAATCCCCACTGTGACAAATGCACTCTGCATAAGAAGATAAACAATACTAAGAGCACTGCAAGCAAACATCCAATTATTTCATGCAGTTGTTACTAAAACAAAGTTTAAACCCAAGCAGTTACTAAATTCCAGTCAGACATTTGTCACTAGGATCCTAGAGATTATTGCAAATGCAAAAATTAAGTTTAATTTTTTACTAAGCCTAATTACTTACTCTGTTAAACTACTTCATAAAAGCACATATTTCTACAGTGTTGCAAACATTGAGAAAAATGTTTACATTTCAACAAACAAGTTAAACCCCTGAAAGAAACTTATCTTCCTGTAATTACACCTCAAGTTTTAAGTTAAACTTTCTGCTTTGAAGATCTACATAAAAAAATCAAGAAATTGTTCAATAGCAGCCAAAAAAAATCCTAAAGCATCTCTTATTTTTAACTCAACATTTATGAACCACACTTCTCATCATGGACTTTGCCACCATTTATTCGCAGGTAAACTACATTCTTCTATTAATGTAATGCTGTGACAAAAAAAGAAAAAAAAAAGAAAACCAACCAAAAACCAACCAAACAAAAAATACCCACAAAACCCCCATCAAAAAGCCCCCAAACAAACAAACGAAACAACAATAAAAAACCCAACAAAAACCAAAACAGAAAAAACCACATAGCCAAAAAACCCCCAAAAACCCCCGAAAATCAACAACTCAAAGGCAAGCAAAAAACTTATAACTTACTTCCTGCCACAGACTGATATTATACATCTAACTTCACCTAAAACTGCCACTGGCATTTTAACCTCCAGTTTAACCATACTAAACAGACAATGTACTTGTGTACTTTCATACTTGCCATAGGTAATGGTGCTATCTTGATACTGCACATTAAGTCAGAAATATACTGAACGTCAAGACTGAGGGAACTTCGGATCATATTTGTTAGCTACATAAATTCAACTCAAAGTTCTATAACACATGTATGAACAACATATGAATAAAACCAGATAATTTCAGATGAAAATAAACTGAATACAGTTATTTTAGATTTAAGCTCTTCCTTGAACCCCAAACGACCACAGCAAAGTCCCTTTGTGTTTTGGAAAGAGCTATGAGCAGCTTGACACTGCTGTGTCCTCATGACTTCCAAGGTCTTTGTGACCACAAAGTCAGCCTGGCACAGGGATGCAGTCATAAACAGGTAAAATTCAGCTCTAGTAAGAGCTGCAATAATGCTATGCGTGGAAAAGTTTAAAAGATGTCTTATCTTAACTGCTATGGCTTATATTTCTGAAATAAATCACTCCATTGTTTTTGGTAGCCTGTCTCAGGGTGACAGAAAAAAAAACCACAAAACCAAACATAACATTAGTATCTTCCTTTTAAAAGGCAAATGTACAAATGAAATTGGATTATGACTTGGTAATATATGCTATTATTTAAAAAAATTAAATGTAGCAAATTAGCTACCAATAGCAATTAGTACAGGAGGGAATTTTTGTCCTACAATTCACACTGCCTTAATGTAACAAAAAAAAGATGTTTGTTTCCTAGTATTTTTTTTGTTCAAAGAGAACTTCTAATTACTCAAATACAACCTGATGTGAGAAGAATGAAACATACAAAGCTACACTTTTTTTTTTATAGTACCACATCACAACCAAAGAGATCAGACAGTCCTTCAATCACAGGCAACTTTCACTACTCTTTTTTAAGTTTAACACAGACCCAAACCAGACACAGACTATGGACGTGCATCAGTTCTTTATGGTACTACATTACATGTCCCCCAGACACCCAGCTCGTCACCATCAGTCACCTGCATCAACACTGCATTCATGCCTGCATTTGGCACTTCTGCCCACACCACTGTGCACAAGGCTGGTTTAGGGCACTGGCAAGAGGGCCAGAGGGGTCCTTGTCCACATAACAGAAATGCAGGCAAGTATGGAAAAGCTATGACCAGGTAGAAGAGCCTTTTCAACCTTTGCATCAGGGCACACACCTACGCCCAGCAGGGTTTCCCTTGTGTCTTGGGGAGATTCTATGACAATACTGTATTCCCTATTGCCTGCTTGATTTCTAGTGTACTTTTAAATTGCAAAAAGGGGAGAGAGAAGCCGAGAGAACTCTTCAAAGCGGCTAGCTTGACCTTGCAGCTAGAAGGTTTTTGCATTCTTTTCGTCCTGATCTGACAACTTTTGTTAGTTGGAGGAGTTTTGCTGTCTAGTCTCTTTGGCTCTCAGCAGAGAAGGGACTGTGATCTGCCTCAGCGGCTTCTGTTCCTTTTTGGACTGTTTTTGGCTTGCTTTTCATCCGAGACCAGCTCCCATCTCTGGACCTGCTTGGCGGGACCCTCCCAGGGAGATCGTCGGACCCTGCCTGGCCCGGCCCAGCCCAGCTCAAGACTGCAGGTTTTACCTACAGAAAGAACTCTAAAATCCATAGTCCGCTTTTAGAGGACTAGGGAGGGGGTTTCAATATTTCTTTTTTTTTGCCCTGTGACAGCGGGGGACTCTGTTAGTTAAATAAATAGTATTTTCACTTTCACTTGAGAAATTATTTTCCCGAACCTGTGGGGGAGGTGCTGCCGGGGCCTGCTTGCCTGGCAGGCAGGAGAGAGAGAGAGAGAGACGCCCCTCTTGGGTTGGTTCCTCCTGGATTTGTGTCCAAACTGGCACACCTTGTTTGTCCAAAGAACACCTAGATTCAGATCTCACCACTTCAGCTCCTACAAGTCTCAGAGGGACAGAGTAGGGACGAGAATAAGCCTGCACAGCGAACTAACGAAGGGAACATGAACAGTGGGATCACTCAAAAGGGTCTTCATCAGTTTTCAAATTTCTGTTGTCGCAGATTGTCACTTCATACCAAGCTTGGAACCACGATCCAAGTGGTGATGCCTAAAATCACAAGCCAAACAATATTAAGATGATGAAAGGCAGTTACCTTTAATGAAGGTCCTTCATGGTGCAAATATGGCGAAATGCACACGTAATTCAGGACCTTGACAATTTTATAAGTTTAAAAAATCAGCATACTTAATAGAAATCATCCAGTTAGAGGAACAGTTAATTAAGTAATCATTTGACTTTTGGTTCTGCCTGTATTGAAGGTCCGCCCCCCCAGCTCCTAACCACACATTTATTATGTCTATGATACATGGAGAAGATGAGACGTCCTTGGTCCTATGGTGAGGCAAGACTAAAGATTCCAGGAAGGTTAGCTTATTGTTCTAAAATCTAAGCGAAGGGGTAGGACAGTACTACAGTTAGTTAAGGAGCTATATAACTACGTAATAGTAGTCTACAGAGCTATGAATATATGGAAAATGTATAAAAAGCAAAAATCTTTTTGGCATCAGTGGTAAGACACAAAGGGCAATTTTGAATTACAGACAGTCTGTGCAATGTATATGCGCAAAGTGTAAGGAGTCAAGATAAGTGATGAAGGTAACTGCACTTAGTAAGCATGCATATGTTCATGGCTGCTTACTAGTTAATAATTGACCTCCACATATGGTCAAACAGCTGCTAAAAAATTATCATTTTTTCATCACAGGTAAATAAATTCAAGCACCAAAAAATATGAGGTAGGATATTTCTATGATGCACAACTGCTTTGGGGCTGCACCAAAGTCACAGTTTGATCACGAATGCACTTAAACTACAACATTCTTGAGCAAGTTTGGAGAACAATTCCACAGAACACCATTACTATAAGAATCCTCATACAACATTTCCTCTGGAGAAACTATGGTACTCCTCACAGATAATCAGTTTTATATGTCAATCCTCCACCAGGTAGAGCTGCCATCACTTCTGTGACATAAGGCACACAAAACAGAAGCTGGGAAGGTTCAAACACTTATCAAAAGTATGAAAAGACTTAGAAACTCAGAAGTAAGTAACATGCAGGACATGTTCTGTTTGGGCTTTAGTACAATGGACTTCAGATCCCAAAGAAATACAGCTAAATCTAGATGCTGGAGCTCCCAGAGACTGAGCATATGATGGCTCTTGCTTCCGTTTTAAACAACATTTTAAATTATTTATATGGTAAGAAAATACTGTTAATGTACATTGCTGAAACACAGAGATAGTAATCTCCTTTCTTGGTGTTGCACTGTACATTTGTCTTACAACACTACAGCCTTCCCAGAGCAAGCAGAGTATCTTTTAAAACTAGGAGTGAGACAAATGTGCATGTCACAGATTCCCCTTTAGAAACAAACCTATACAGAAAAGTCAAAATACTAATCAGCAAAGCAATGATTTAGTGACTTACTGGGTTGCTACTGAAAGGAGGAAGCAAATTGATCAGTTCAGCTGCTAGCAGAACGAAATGATCTTAAGCTGGGAACCAGTAACTCTGAAGAGTAGTTTCAAATACGTTTCTTCTTTTTATCCTGAAACTTTGTGTGCTCACTTTTGTTAATAACAGCACAACAGGAAGGCCTGTGCTCACATAATTATAACAGTAATAACAACCTAGTCTGCTGAACTAAGAAGGAAAAAATGAAGGAAACACTGCCCTCATTGCAGACTGTATAGACTGTAGAAGACTCAAAGTATTCATTTGCTGCTCAAAGCCTCCAGTTTTGCTACTCTGCTATAGAAAGGCAGTCAAATAACACAGACAGTCCTAGATGGGGTCTGCTTGTTAGCAGTAACACTTCAGACTCCAACATCAGTGTATGCAAAACACGACAAAAGTCACACCTAGACAACAAACACACACACACCAACAAACAACAAAACCTGGTATATTCTCTAGCAGGATAGAAACCTAGAGAAAGAGAAGCAACCTTGTAAACAATAAACAAAGGCCTGGGACAGCCATATAAAACACCCAGTTCTGCTAGATTCTTGTATGTTTCTTGGCTATTTTGCATGAGAACACCACAGTACACTGAATCTGCTCTTTCATATGCAGACAATTAAAATATTTCTCCACGGACAGGTCAAAATTAGTTGCCCATGTTCTACATAATTCCCGACAGAGAGCTTGGGACTGAGCAGAGATGACAGTTTACAATACTCCAAGACTTAATTAAAGCTTTGCAGGCTAACAAGTAGGACACTCCTCCTACTGCTGGAATTTCTTTCTTTTTTTTTTTTTTTTTCCAAAAACTTAAGCATAAGACTTTGAATAAGAAATACATTTCAGATGAGAAGGAGTATGTGAACCATCTTATCCTAAATATTTATACTTATAAACAATTCATTCCTTAGACCTGGCTCTGAAAATATATTTATATTTTTTTTAAAAAATTTGTTCAACAGTGAACATTTTATCAGATATTCCTATATAAATGAGACAAAAGCAATTTGCCATTCACACTGCCAATTAAGACCTTCTTCTGATTGGATGGATTGCTTTATTGAAGAGGTGTCAAACTCCTTCTCATTATCAACACTAAAACTTTTCATTGTTTTGTCTAGCTGTATCAGAATATTAGAAGATCTCTGAAAATTACATGGGTATTTACGCTTCAATTTTAGCTACTTTTAATATATTATACTTAGATTCCATTATTTGTACCCCAGGTAGCAACATTCTGTGTGTGTTTTTCTGCCTAGAAAACAGACACATCTTTAAGAATGCCATCTCTGCTTTCTGCATACACTAAGAATCATCACACTGACAGGCCTGAAGATTTAAGTAGTCTCAGAAGCACCACAGCTCTGTATGCAATCAGCACCACAAATTTCAGCAGAAGTCTAACAATCACAGAAAAAGTGATCAGAAAGACTATGACCCTTGCTCATCCACATTCCCAGTAGTTTTAAACTATTTCTAGTGGAAAGACCAGCAAAGCCTCTAAGCAAAGTAATTTTCCAACTTAGATTTCTATTGCCCGTGAGAAATACATAATAAAGCTTTTTCCATTGCAGTACTTAAGAGTCCTACTACAGCAACCTATGAATAGCTGGCAAAAAAGTTTATAGTGTAAACAAAAACTGATAACATTAAACATACAAGTATCATTATTTAACAAGATGACTTGTTACATCATCATGTTTGTACTAAAAACAAAACCAGAAACTGTGGACTCCCATGAGAAGGTTTACTGTTTTCTAGCCAGAAAGCTCTTCACAATACTTTCTTTGTTTTCATGTTGAACAAAGTGACTAAACTTGGTGGACATCTCTCTTCCCTTCCAGGAGCTTCCATTATCACTTGGAATGTGAAAGTTTCTGTTCCTCCAAGTTGAGTGGGGTGTAAAGAGCTAAAGTACCAGTCCCTCAAAGGCTTCTCTGTGTGCCTGCCTTCATGCACTGTCACATACTTTATACAGTTATCCATATGGACTTCCACATCACTCAAAATCAAGCAAAGACACGAGTTTTGGCAGAAGCTGGGAACTCAATTTTGTCATAAGAGTGTGCTCCTTCATGCAATATAAGCCACATTAGCCCTTGCAGGCTCCTTTTTTATCCATAGAAACACCACTGAACCTCTCTGCAGCCTGGTCACCAGGAGCTGGGTCAGCTGAGTAAGAATCTCCACACAGGACCATCCCCTCTGCTCAGTGAAAAACCTCACATAAAACATATCAGTCAGAGGCACAGAGGAGATCCCAATCAGCACCTGCAGGTGTGGATCTGCTGATTATGCACTGCACAAGGAAGAGAGTAAAGGTATTCGCGACCTTTACCTTGACTCATACTCCAAAAGACTACACTGCATGGCAACCTCTCTAACAGCCTAGAAGGTAATTTTCACCCCTCCATCCTCAGATAAATCTCTTCTAATATGGTCAGCAAACATACTGGAGAAAAAAAGGCTGAATAGGACTATATACTTAGCAATGTTTTGTTAGAATTATGCATACAAAAATATTTGTATATACAGACAAATCAGTAGCAAGTCCTGTCACATTTGTAAAACCCTAGAGGAAGAGAAACAGACACTAAAGACAAAGGACCATGACACAGCTGACTCATCCCTTGACAGAGTTCTGAATGTCAAATTTGACACTGAAGTAACTAAGTAATACAGTGATCCAAAAAGCTTAACTCAGACAGCACTACTGAAAATGAAGTTCAGTGTTCTTATCTGAGATAGTTTTGATTCTGTGTAGTGCTCCCTGCCAGACTAAACATGGCCATGGCCTCGATAGCCACTGCATTATTCCTGTCAAAAATCTCTGACTCACCATACATTAAGACCAAGACTTTAATTAGGTATAAAAGGAAAGAGCATCTGCAGACATCAGAAAGTTATCTTAGCAGTAAACAGGAAATCCCAGAATCTTACCTTTTAGCTCAATCACCCTTTGAAGATTTTCAATATAGCTCTAATAGGAGCCCCACAAATTTCTCAGCTCCCTTTTAATAATACAACTTTACAGCTTGGGGTAGAGAAGGTGAAGACCATGAAGACTGTTCTTTTGACCCAAAATAACTATTTTCATTAGTCTTCTAATGGGAGATAGGCAGAAGTGGAAGCTGCAATGGATTTTTACACTACCCAAATAAAAACCTGGCTTCCTCCAAATTTTCTGGCTCATGAGTGTTTAGAATGTTTTATCAGCAACTGAGTTCACTTGGGGAAAAAAAGACAAACAAAAAATCCACATTTCCCAAATTTTGTAAGCCACCAGATTACAAACTGCCCTCCAAATCACTCAGACGGCAGCAGAAGTCTTCAGAAAACCAACAAAAAGCCACTTGACATACTGCCTGTGACCCTATTATTGCCATTAGTAATGAGCACACCAGAGTTTGAGATGTGCTATCTCATTCAGTTAGGCCTCTTCATGAACTGAAAATAAACCAGCCTTAAATTTGGGGAAGAAACAATAGTCTGTAATTAATCCAAGAGCAAACACTGACTCTCATGGTCCGGTGGCTGATGGCAGGAGACTCCACAAGATTTTACATAACTAAATGCCACTGCCATCCAGCCCTGGGGAACTTTTCTACACATGCCAGTCAGCAAGAGCTGCAGACACAGTCCAGAGGCCAGCACAGGCTACCAGCCTCAGTACAGACCTGGGACTACCATCAGGTTGCCACCGCTCGTATCTCCCTGCTCCCCCAGCTGCTGCTGCTGGGAATAGCTACGCTGAGACCTGGAGAGTGACAGGCACACCCTGCTACAATTAATCACAGAATCATAGAATGGTTTGGATTGAAAGGGTTCTGAAACATTATCTAGTTCCAACCCCACTAGCCACAGGCAGGGACACCTTCCACCAGATCAGGTTGCTCAATGCTCCATCCAACCTGGCCTTGAACACTTTCAGGGACAGAGTATCCACTATTCCTCTGAACAGCCTGTTCCAGTGTCTCATCACCCTCACAGTAAAGAATTTATTTGTAATATCTAATCTAAACCTACCCTCTTTCAGTTTAAAGGCATCTCCCATTCTTGTACCACTAAATGACCTTCTCAAGAGTCCCTCACCAACTCTCTTGCAGGCCCCATTTAGGTACTGGAAGGCTACTCTAAGGTCTCCCCAGAACCTTCTCTTTTTCAGGCTGAACATCCCCAGCTTGTTCAGCTTGTCTTCATAGGAGAATTGTTCCAGCCCCCGCATCATCTTCACGGCCCTCCATAACTCACTCCAGCAGGTCCGTGTCCTCCCTGTGCTGGGACCCCAGAGCTGGATGCAGCACTGCAGGTGGGCTCTCACCAGAGCAGAGCAGAGGGGCTGAATCCCCTCCCTCACCTTCTGGCCACACTGCTTTGGATGCAGCCCAGGATGTGGCTGGGTCTCTGGGCTGCAAGCGCACAGTGCTGGGTCATGTCCAGGCTCTCCTCCAGCTGCACCCCCAAGCCCTTCTCCTCAGGGCTGCTCTCAATCCATTCTCCTCCCAGCCTGTATTTGTGCTTGGAATTGCCACAATTCCCATGCAGGACCTTGCACTTGGACTTGTTGACCTACATGAGACTCACATGAGGTTCTCAAGCCTGTCACAGTCCCACTGGATGCTGCCCCTTTCCCCCAGCATGTTGACCACACCACATAGCCTGGTGTTGTCAGCACAGCTGCTGAGGGTGCACTCCATCCCGCTGTCCCTGTCACCAACAAAGCTGTTACACATCTCCGTGCCAATACCAGCCCCTGAGGACACCACTCGTCACTGCTCACCACTCGGACATTGAGACACTGACCACAACTCTGAGTGTGACCGTCCAGCCAATTGTTTATCCAACAACTGGTCCACCTGTCAAATCCATGTCTCTTCAGTTTGGAGACAAGGAACAGTGGCAATGTCTTGTGTAAGTCCAGGTAGGTGGTGTCAGTTGCTCTTAACTCCCAACTCTATAACCGTGTTATAGAAGGCCATCAAATTTTTCAGCCACTGTTTGCTCTTAGTGAAGCCATGTTGGCTGGCACCAAACATATCCTTATTTTCCATGTGCCTGAGCATGTTCCCAGGAGGATCTGTGCCCTGATTTTGCTGGGCACAGAGGTGAGACTGACTGGCCTGTAGCTCCCCTATAGTTTAGCTATCATCTAGCTGCATGGATATATCCTCTGGCATTTAGCTGATTCACACTGGTACTCAGGCCAAGAACTTCTTATGAAAACAAACTAATCAGGAGAAAAAAAGGAAATTACTTTCCCAGATAGTGGTGGATGGAATCTGTGTACAGTGTGAGGAGAATCCAGTCCATTGACTCCCTTGGCAGGCACTGATCTGACCATGGGCTTTGCTACAGAGTAGTAAAAGTAGCTAATTTTGCTGTGAAGTAGTAGCAACAAGAAGAAAAAGCCCTGATGGGCACAGAAAGTGAGATTCAGGCTGGGGACAAAGCAATAGCTGTTAAAACCAAGCCACAAATTTCTCTCTCTTGACTAGATTAAATGAACACGGACACCAATCTCACATACCAAATTGTCTTCTCAAGAGCAAGAGAAGCTAACAGGTTTCAGTTTATGAACTCCACTTGTCTTATACCTAACCCCTGCCATTTAGACCCCGCCCCTGCCACAGCACAACCCCACAAATGCGAGTTGAACCTGCAAATTGCCCCAGCTAAAGAGCCCGTTGAAAGACAGCTGCCCTTCATACTGATTTCTTTTGTTCTTGCAAGGTTATTTTTAATTCAGATCGGTTCAGTGATCTGATGTTACCACAAAACCTTACCAACAGTTGTGCGACCACAGCCAAAAAAGTGGCAAACTGCCATAACAGTTGTAGCATTTTTAGTCAGCTTCGTTTTGTTCTGAAGGCAGCACCTCATTAAACTGCACTGCTTACCAAGCTGCAGTCTTAAATGGCAGCAGCCTTCCTCAATTCAAATGTCACAGTTAAGTTTCTGGAGTGGTTAACAACACTTAATAACTGTCAACTGCTGCAAATTACACCAATATTTCTACCGTTGAAAGGTATTGATCTTAAGTATTTCTGCACTCAAAGGATCTTCGTATTTGTGTTCATTATGTATCATAGAATTGTGATCATAAACTAAAAGCTCCACCAAAGGACATCAAGGCAGACTTTCCAACTTATATTTTCCCTTGCCGAAATACTGCCGACTCCTACGTTTGCACAGAGATGAAAGGAGCCAAGTGGAACCTGATTGCAGAAGCCTGACACTTTTTTTCATAGGATGAGTTTTTTTGATTCATAGTGAACTGGTCTCCTTTAGGAAAGGATAAAATCATCTTACCAACACTGGGTCTTGACCTGCAGTTGCACATTTCTTATACGGCACTGAATGAATCCTTCAGCCTCCGTGCCTCAGCTCCAGGGTGTGTAACATGTGTGTTCCCCGGTCTCAAAGAGACATTTTAAAAGGTATATCACTATCTGTAGAATTTCAAATATTGCAGTAACAAGGATCACATAAAAAACCAAAGGGTATCAAACACATGGGGCTGGTCAGGTGGCATGCAATCACAAAATACATGAATCTTGAGCTAAAAGAGCTAGCAACAAAAATGAGCACAGTTAATAAAATGGCCATCATCCAGCACCTGCTTTACTAGACAGAAGCATCCTATGACTATGCAAAGGCACAGCACCACAAAAAATTTTCCAAGTAACTTAGTTTTTGATTATGATGCAGATCATAGCTGTGACACACAGAAAAAAACTACTGTGAGCTTACTCTTACCTTTAGTTTCTAAAAATCTCGTATTTCAAAATACAAAACACAAGCATATCTAGACAACAGTGAAAATACACAAGGCACTTGCAACACCTACAACTTCCTCCTACTTCACTGATGACAAATAAAACAGACCAGCTTTACTGCAAGGAGGAAATAACAATAAAATGGTAAATTGTACCTTGCAACAGGTTGATACAGTTTTCTAGTCACAACTGGAGAATGAAGAGGGATTGTAAAAAAAATGGAATTTCCAGCTCACTGAAGGAGGTCTTCAAGTTTCTTGCTCACATATGAGGAAAAAGGATCTTTCCGGACTGTACAAATGTGAAGAATAAGACAAGACACATGACCACATAACCACAGCAGGAATCTGTAATGACAAATCAGACATTTAATCTATTTAGACAAAATAAAATTCAGCGTGTCGGTGGTGTGAGCCCATAACAAGTACTGACAGTACAAAACAAATTCAAATACAAATCAAACTTAAAGAAGGAATGGTCCAAACTGTACCTAACACTGAACGGCAGGATGTCCAGCAGCGAAGACAGGAAGACCATGTTCCCAATCCCTGCTTGCTACCGCCTGCAAAGACTTAATTGCGAAAAGCATTCCATTGCAGTTAACTTGCATAGAGCTTGCTATTAATCAATATGGGGTTTTAATCAATAAAACACATACCCAATTGCTCATCAATGTGCTCCTAAATGCACATTTTATTTTGCCTGATCACTGAAGTTATCTTTTTAGCTTCTACAATAAATTTCAAATATGGCGTCACATAACTACCAGCAGTAGAATCATAGAATCATTTAGGTCGGAAAAGATACTTAAGGTCCCTGAGTCCAGCTGTTAAGCTGACTGTGCCAGGTCCACCACTGATCCATGTCTACACATCTCTTGAACGCATCCAGGCATGACCCAACTACTCCCCTGGGCACTGCTCTCCAACGTCTGACCACCCATTCAGTGAAGAAATTTTTCCTAATACCTTATCTAAACCTCCCTTAGCACAGCTTAAGGCCTTTTCCTCTTGCCCTATTGCTTGTTACCTGGGAGAACAGAATGACCCCTACTTAGCTACACCCTCCTTTCAGCCTCCTTTGCACTCCCCTGATCCTCCTTTTCTCCAGGCTAAACACCTCCAGCTCCCTCAGCCGCTCCTCACAGGACTTGTGCTCTAGACCCTTCACCACCTCTGTTGCCCTTCTCTGGACATGCTGCAGCCCCTCAATGTCTGTCCTGTAGTGAGGGGGATAGTGAGCACAGGATTTGAGGTGTGGCATCGCCAGTGCCCAGCACAGTGGGACAATCCCTGCCCTAGTTCTGCTGGCCACACTATTGTTGATACAGGCCAGCACACCACTGGAATTCTTGGCCATCCGGACACACACTAGCTCATGTTCATCTACTGTTGACCAGCACCCCCAGGCCCTTTTGTGTTGGACCCCTTTCCAGCCACTCTGCAGCAGCCTGTAGCACTTGATGGAGCTGTTGTGACCCAAGCGCAGGACTTGGTGTGACATGTTGAACCTCATACCACTGGCCTTTCCCATCGATCCAGCCTGTCCAGATCCCTCTGCAGAGCCTTTCTACCCTCAAGCAGATCAACACTCCCGCCCAACTTGGCGTTGCCTGCAAACTTACTGAGGGTATACTCGATCTTCTCATCCAGATCATCAATAGAAATCTTAAAGATTTACTGTGCCCTGAGAAACATCTCTTGTGACCAGCCAGCAGTTGGATGTAACTCCATTTACCACCACTCTCTGAGCCTGGCCATGGAGCCTGTTGTTTTAACCAGCAGAGAGAGCAGCTAGACAAGCCATGGGCTGCCAGCTTCTCCAGGAGAATGCTGTGGGAGACAGTATCAAAGGTTTCAGTGAAGCCTACATCCACAGCCTTTCCCTCATTCACTAAGCAGGTAACCTTCTCATAGGAGGTGATCACGTAACCAAGGCAATCACACTGCAACACCAACAAGTACTCATTCTTCAATCACTGTAAGACAAATCTTTAGGCAGGCTCTCAGCAGTTGCTAGCACAGCACTGCATTGTGCAGGGTGCTGAAAAGTGCATGGAAGCTGTGCCAACTCTTATCTACCCTTAAAACCAAACGTGAGCTGGGGGGAAAGGGGGAGGCAGTGCCTTGTAACCAGCTGCCAAAGGAAAAGTTGTTGCCAGTTTCTACTCTAAAGTAGCCAAGAATGCCAGCACACCTAATGCGCCTTGGTTACACAGAATATAAACATGCAGATTAGGTACAGTACATTCAGGACTGGAAGAATCAGTAAGCACATTTTCAACAGTACATGGAGCACATTACATGACCACAGAGAAAGTAGTTTTTATAGTTTCTAGCCCCTTCTGCTGGTGTCCAAAGCAAAAAAAGAGAAACCCTTTAGCTCCCTACAGGTTAGATAAAGAGAGAAACCAACACCATTCCACAAACACACCCTGTTACAGTAAAACATATGAGCAAATGCTTATTCTTAGGCACATGTTTGAATTCTCCCAAATCAAGAACATCCAAATATATAACTAAAGACAGCCTTTAACTAGCACCCAATGAACTTGGAGAAAGAAACCCACTGCTGCTTTTAATGGTTTAAGGATCAATTCCTAGACTTAGAATATGATTTTCAATGCCCTTTTTTATCTAATTGCAGGAAGGGAAGAATCAAGGAAAGACATGTAATACAGTAAAATAAAAATAATTAAGAGGAACATTTTTACAATCCTGTTGTATTTTCTCCCAATAAATTAACTATTAGACAGTTATCTTTAAGAACAAAAGAGATTCGGATAATTGTGTTCAATTTGGTTTTTCTGAATGAGTTTTATAATGGCTATAAGGAAAAAACCCAATAGATTATGGATAGGAAAAAGTATTTGATGGAGAAAGAGATGTGACAAATTAAGTATTATTTATGTTTTGGAAGAGTCAGAGTAACAACTACATTAGGCATTCTTCAGAACATGTATTCTCTGTTTTGAAGATGGAAGAGTTTTGAGACACAATTTAACAAACTTCATTATAAAGCATCTCCACCATAATAAACCATGAGATAAACATCCTATAAATTTATATTGCTACATAAAAAAGCCCAGTTGGTGCTACAATATACATTCATGAATTTCAGAACTGCCAATGCTCCTTATGTTAGGTTCATTTTAAGAATTTCTGTGGTTTTAACATTGGTCTAAGCCCTCTTCGCCTTACATTATCCAAATGTTAGTGTCAAATCATCTACATAAATACATGACTGTAACAAAATAGAAGGAACAAACCCTCTGTTTCTTCACCTTAAGCAATATCCTTTCAGAAGCAACACAAAATGAGTATATTTACATTTCCTTAGGGAGAGATAACAACACCAACAGTGTTGTTGTTCGTAAAGCAACAGCATGTACCATAGCTTAGCTTTTAAGAGGCAGCATTAAAGAGAAAAGGAGGAGGGTATAGCATAATCTAAAAACCTCTGATCACCTAAGCAAGGTATTGGAGAGATTGCTACTTTACGGAAGTCACTTTATGGTACTAACAGGTAAGTTTACTATTTAAAGGCTTTCCTGCTGTCGGACTCTATTCGGCAAAATCAGCGTCTTGGGGAGAAACGTCCCAGTCCAGCCCCGCTCTCCCTGCAGCGCCGAGCCGGACCTCCATGGGGATGGGCTGCGCGCACCTGGAAAAGCCCGTTCTGCTGCAGCAGAGTTCAGTCCCGGAATGGCCAGCGCCTCAGGCATGCAGGAATCTACCTCTCACCACTCCCTTACACCCTGGTGGGTGCTCCTTATCCTTGAAATGCTGCAATCCCACAATTAGGACACTTAAAAGTCCGTGGAAGTTCACAGAAAAATCTCCCCCCTCCCAAAACGAAGACAGACAGGCAGACAGACACACACCCCCACACACACACTACAGGAAAGAGACACGTTTTCGGCCGGTCCTTCAGGCCTCGGGTGCCGGCGGGGCTCCTAGCGGGGACAGGGACCCGCCGCTCCCGGCGCGGCTCAGCACTTGCCCCAGCCCGGCTCGGGGACCCCGCCGGCCTCCGCCCTGCGCCGCCCGCCTTCCCCCCCAGCCCTTCTCCCTGGGGCCGAACTGAACAGCCCTAAAAACATAATCATACAAACCCGGAGAGCCCGCGCCGCAGTCCCCGGCCACGCCGCGCCCGCCCGCGCCGCGGCGG